>UXSR01005253.1:0-60515 GCA_900604375.1 Mesocestoides corti | reverse complement strand
TCGGATAAAGAAGGTCACTATCTACCTGGCAAGATGTCATGGTCAACGCTACGTATAAGTGCTGCCGCTTAAATACGTATGCTCCTCTGTAATCATATTTAAATAAAGAACTTTCCGTGTTTCAAAAGTCACAGACAACGCCGTTTTTTGCCTGTCCCACTGGCCTGTATCAAATTTGTGACTGCGGCTATGATGGGTGGAGGGCAGGCAATGCATTTTTTCAGCACGAACTGGACGCGAAGGTATTCAACACAATCGAACATAAAAAGTTCATAATGTGAACATTTTGGTTAAAAAATATCCGAAACTCAAAGTAAGTTTACAATTTTCCTTAAACGTTCATATTCATGGGATATTTATTTAATAGAGCTCCTTACTGCCACCTAAGTTAAAAAATGCTCAAACGAATAGACAATTCGTGTTTGAGGTAATATCTGGCAGCTAAAAAGTCGGTAAAATTTGATAGTTTTGCATGACTACAACGATAAGACCCCTTAGTTTGTATAAAAATGCCTGTTCAAAAAAACACGAATGACTAAATATAAATTTGAATGAAGGGAAATGAATTTCCTTCTATTTATAGTTTTTTTCGGTACAAGTAGAAGCGTGTGATGGAAGGGCACTGAGACCCTTAGATTGTCAATTTCACCGACTCTGTAAATTAATGAATCAAATAGAAACGATGCGAAATTTGGACCCACATTTAACTCTTAAGGCTATAAGCAAAATAATAAATATCGAATATCACAAGAATTTTAGGTTTGTCCCATTGTTACTTATTTAGAATCCATAATAATCGCATTTTTAAATGTGCACACCCTGAACTAAAATTTATGGAATATTCAAATGCGCTTTGGTGCTACATGATGCGGGATACTGCTTCCACCATAACAAGCACATCTCAGTCCCACCTGGTTAAATTGTAGACATCGTTTTAGAAGATCTATCGCAATTTCTAGTTTGTCCAGGCAAATATACATATCGGCAAGAAGAAGCCAGGCTCGTTCTAAATAGGAAGCATCCTAAAATATGTAAAAAATTGCATCATGTCACTGAGGCCTATCTGTCAGTCATGACACTTGTGACGATCAAAATGTAAGGTAGTTAAATCACGTGATCTTTCCGTGCTTTTTTTCTAAGTTATGCATTAATTAATTCTAAAATAAGTGGGTAGATATTAAAATTTTACGGTGCTCGAACGACATTCATAGTCAACAATGTCCTTTTTACTAATTTCTTTGCATGTCAGCTGTTTTGGATCTGCGCATAAACAATTTTTGTTAAATTACAAATTATTAAACTGTGTATTTAATGTTTTATTACTTTCTGACCATTTTATTAAAACTGACCGCTTAAATTTCCTCTGCCTACTTAAAGCTGTATAAAAATATTTAGTGTTAAATGTCAACATCCGTACAAATGCAGTCCAACACACATGCTTGTAGTCGATGCAGAAACACTTGTGTTTACATAACAAGGCACAATGTTAATGTTACTGCACTTTGATCGGTTGTACAAGCGTGATTGCACAGTCTTACCTCTGGTGTCCATTTCCGCTTTGCAAGGCGTTTCAGTTGGTTTTTTGCTTTCTGATCTTGACGGAGCAACAAAAAACAGACAGCTGCTCCAAAAATCGCGTGGACACTTTCGTACTAGAAGGAAATAAAAGATTTAGTGAACTCGAGTTTCGCATACTTTCCTTTAAGAAAGTATAATCGATACTAAGAAGTATGTTTCCCGATTTCACATATGCGAGAGAAAATCGTTCAGACCTAAAAACGAATGGACTGGCTTACCTACTTATTCTGTAGTCTAACATTTAAAGGGCATGTTTTTGAGAAGACAGCTGCGTCTTGTGAAATGAAATAATTTATAAAAATTGTTAGGATTTTCCAATTAACCACTGTTATCGAAATGCGTTTGTTGTAAAATACAGGATGAGAACCTGAGAGGCAGAAATGGACCGATGCATGTGCAAGAACCTATCAAAATACCAGTATACGACATTAAATGCTGTTTCTGGAAGCAAAGCACCGGGTTTCCAACGATTGTGATTTGAAGAAGAATGCAATCGACGATTAAGCCTGTGCTGTACACATAACCCCTACAAAAACTGACCTTGTTTATACCACACTGCTTGATGCAATTTATTAAGAAATCCGACATCCACTTATTACTGATTAAAGCAATTATTTCACTTTTAAAGTGATTGCTTTAGGATTCATGACTTATGTTTAGCTGACGTTCATCCTGACATAAAATATGCCTTAATTTTCTACCTGCATCACACAGTCTCCACCAATGCTTTAAGCTCATTTAAGTGTCATTCAGTCATGGTGTGAATTAGTTAAAAGCCCAATGGCTAAAAAAACATACGAATGCAGACATTATCTAACACCTCTATTATATGCTAGTTGCCAGAGCTTGCAGTGGTTTGACTGTAATGAGACAGATCCTTTTTAAAATAGAGAATGACATCAGAAAGGAGGCTGATCGACATTCGCACATGACATTTTGTTTAAGGTTAATTTTCAAGCTCTGACTGTAGGTCCGAAGAGGTGGTTAGAAATACTGCTGGCATTAAAGTAGCACCTGACCATGAACACCTTTCCTTCGGTTAAATGACCTTGAAATATTCATGAAAGGATATTACCAACACTTTTTTGGAGCAGATAAAAAGAAGTGTTTGTCAGTTTAATATTTTGGAAGGAGAGGAATCGAGTCTACTAATCAAGGTGAGGAGGCACAAATGTGTTGACGGTTTCGAGTAAGCTATCTGCCCAAGATTCGAGCTTGAGAACATCTTTAAAGCAATTGATTTAAACAAATTCCCAACTAAATGTTTCATCACACCATATTACATTAATATTGCTATGCACTTGGTGCCTTTCTTTACAGATTATTAGATACCACGGAAACCAAGTGAGAAAGTTTAAACCCAAAACAATTTGGTAATCTTGAACAGTTGACGGGTAAGAATTCTGTAGAGGTCTTGAAATAATAAGTGCCAGAAAGACTTTCAAACAAAGTGGTTGTCTACAACAATGAATGCTTGGTAGAAAATGGTTCTGGGCAGCTAAAGGTACTCTGTTAGAAGCTGCAATTCAAAACTAGCGTTATCCATAAATTTAGCAGAAAACCTCTCAAAAAGGCCCTCTGCTATTAACAGTCGACTGCAAGGCATTGAATTAAAAATTTTCAACAAATCAACAAGAATGTACTGCTGTCTAATTGTTGAGAATTAATTGTTATAGGGGTAGGTTAGTTGTTTGTCGACCTGAAGACATTCACTACTTTGCCAGACGTCGGCAATTGTTATTAAAATTCTTAAAGTCAGTTTTTCGGATTCCAGAGAATTTTAGCTAACCCAGGCTGAGAACAACCGTCGTGGTTTTCTTACATGAAGAAAAGGTAGATGCAATAGTTTGACGAAGATTCAAGATATCCGTTCATCTTGATTTTTTCCGCATTTCAATGTTTATTAAAACGTTAGATTGTTGTGTGAGTTTTATCCCGTATTAGTTTCTAGCTAAAGTACTAAATCGACAAGAAAAAAGGGAGGTTTAATCCTGTCAGTACACGCTTAGGAACGGGTATAAAGTTATGTACGCACAAATTCACTCAAAACCAAGTGTCTGACATTTGCTAATAATGCATGGAGAAAACTAAAAGCCTCTAATGTTTACAAGACACGGATGTATTTACAATCTCCATTACTAAATCTTGGCTCAAACCAAACACCACAACAGCTTACCTCGTCGTTTATCTCTGCAAAGTCCTGCAGGGCTTTTTCTATTTTCACTCTATCACGCGACACAACCAAATGCAGATTGCGCAAAACTCTGTACATCTTCGGATGTTGCTTTTTGCATGATCTTAATTTCTATCAACAAACAAAGTGCCGAAGTAGGTTTAAGTTTTATTAGTTGTATTAAATGTGCACATGATAAGTGAGTGAAGAGCAACCTGGAAGTCTCGAAAATATGATTAAAAGGTTTTTCGAATAGGTTAGAAAAGTGTTAAGTTTTGATTGAGAATTCACTCGACATTGGTTCACCGCATTTTGCAACGACGGCCATATGAACTGGAACATAGGCTGTAACCACAGTATAGCTCTACTATGGTAGCAGCTTGAAGTCCCACTGACCACCAAAGCGGCTTGATCAAGACATATATGCAAGCAAAAACACTTGCTTTTCAAAACATCTTAGAGACTAAATAATATAAATTTACCTTGGTTTTAAAATTCTAATTGGTGCGGATAAGTACAATGCTAGGGAAGCGTCTAGATATTTTGACCATTTACATATTCTATGTAGATCCTAAGAAACATCAATTCACAAGGTATTATTGAAATCTTGTGTAGGTTAAAAGTTGGATGCACTATTTAATTTCGTCTTAATTTTCGAAAATAGTTCAGAAATAGTAAATCGCATCCACGTCAATAGGTCTTCCCTCAGATGTTAAAATGATGATTTACATTAAGAGCTCGTTGTACAGTTTACTCGTTTACACTTATAATCGGTATTCATGTATAGGGCTAGTCAATATTTGTGCATAATCCAATTACCAATTTATTTGCACATTCTCTAAGCGCCTGAATTTTTTGGATCGACTCGATCTATAATTGTACCAACAGACGTAATCCAAAACATGCGGGTTTCTATATCACTTTTTGGCTTTGAAACCAGTGCCAATGTCCCATTGGTAGCCTCATAATCGCAGTAATTTAATGATAAATCCTCAGTAAGCTTTTCACTTTCAAAAGATTTTACCAAAATGTGTTGAAATACAGTTTCATTTCAAAAATTTGGCGATAGATATCCACAACATCCCAACTGTTCAATGCTGTGTGCTTTCTAAATGATCATTGGCGATACATCCACTGAGTTGATTAATACATGATATCCAATGAATACGTACCACAAGCAAGAATTCTGCAGTTCTATAAACGGAAGATTCAGTCGTATCAGCGTCACAAGAGTTAAGATGAGTTGAGTCGACATCACCCACTCCGTTAAAACCAAATGACACAGGCCTTTCGTTCGCATTAGTAGTCACTGACACAAGTTTCATTTGCCGTTCTTCATTGGTCACTATTCCACCATCCACGGAACTCAACGACAAGATATTGCGCAATGAAAATGATAAGCAATTTTCAATCATTGCAACCAACGATTCAGCTTCGAAGTCTTTATCAAGACGAGCGACGTTGAAGTGACGAATTGCAAGATTTTCGTCTCCAGTATACCTTTATGTAAAATTTGGATAAATTTCCTTTTTGTAGAGTTAATTTCCGTTTTGAATAGATGCGGTATTTTATTAAAATTATATGCAAAAAAACTCCGTCGAAAACCAATTTGCCACCTTTGACGAAATTCATTGAATTTGATTTTAACTTAATTTGGTAAATCATAATATTTGCAGTATGTTGGTCAATATATGATGTCTCGCATCCTACACAGGACTTGCAATTTTCTGTGCAAATATTAAGGATTGAAGTACATACCAGCACCATGGATCTGAAATTTACACTTTCCTGAGCGAGAAAATGTGAAAAAAATTTTGTCCTTTGTTATTTCTACAAAGGGACTAAAAGTAGGATACTACTATTTAAGACTACGTGTAATTTCAGATATGCAGTTAAAACTGAAATTTTAACTAAACCGGCAGTAGTGCGCTAAAATACGGTCTCTATGCTTTTGTGATAACTTAGAATGAATTTAGAAGTAATCAATGCTTGTGTTTAAAAGCTATGATACTATATTTAGTTTTGTTAACTCCCTGTTAAAGTAAATTTTCAAGTAACGGATCTGATGAAAGCATTAGCATTCTTGTTTATTACCCACGTTTGTTATGACGCGGTCACAAATGTTTTATCTCCTCAAGCACTTTTACACATTAGCTCTACCCTTTAAGTCTGCTCCTAACTTTAATCAAACGAAAGCTTTGTTAATTCATGCGAAAAAAATCATGTTAGATCCAGATAATTCCTGAAAGGCCACTATAATGGACCGATGTAACGTATTCTAGCAGGCTAAATTTTTCTGTTATAAGCAAAGCAGACTAATAAGGATTTTACATTCCAGTACTTGACATAAACAGTCTTATACCGGTTCTCCCAAACTTCCTATAAATTATTGGGAAACTTGTGTTTATTGCCCTATCTGTGAATTACCGATTCAGTATGGACAAATAATCCATAACCAGTATTTTATTTACGATTAATCTGGTTTTTTTTTCTCGTTTTTTAAATATCTTACCAGTGGTAAAATCCTAGAGCAAAATTAAATCCACAAACCGAATTGGCAGATGCATTTGATTGTAGGATGCCATTTAGGTATTCCCTTGCTATTGGTAGCTTGCCAACGCGACGGTAGATATTGACAAGATGGGCTACGGCATTGTAATCATCTTAAATTAAATTGACAGAATAAGCCACTAGTGTAGATGTACATACAGGAACCTGGTTGTTTCAACACAATAGATTATTATAGGCATCTGATTTACATGTTAACATCGTATACAAGCACAATTGATGAAACTCCTCTTTAATGGTGAAAACATGTTCTATGCTAATGTACGCACGTCAAGCCAATTTAGTGTAAGACAAAATAAATTCTAGCGAATTTAAGTCCCACGTTTTGAATGTAAACTGATGTAGTCTGCTAACGCAAATCTAATCTTTGAAACGCTATCATCCATTGAATTACTGATGGAAAAAACCCTCCAATGAAGTACTTGACTTAGACTGTTACTCACAAATGATTTTGCTTCATGCATTCTAAGATCCGAAAAATAAACAAATAGTGTTAGTGGAGAACATTGCATGGGAACAAATCTCAAGTCACCCTATTTTTAGAAGTACGAGCTTTCATTATAAAGTGTCGGCAAGTCTGCAAAGTGAATTGGATGGATTCAGGTCAATCTAGAAAACAGGATATTGAAATTAGGCTTTTTTTATAAAGTTAAAGCGAGAGTACCAAACAGTAGCTTGAACCAGCAACTGGCTTAAAAGAAAGTACGCGGAAGAAGGGTATAATCCTGGTGGAAAACTTGTATTTGTAGTCTGCTCGCACCACCGCTATTCATACACAAGTCAAAAGTAGCCTGCTTGGCGCCAAAGGAAGTAACTGCCACAGCAATTAAATTTTGGTAGTTATAAGGAATAAGTCCGAGTAATTGCGTTCATTACTACGATGGTACAGAATCAGGTTTGTTGCAAGGCAAAAGTAAACGCAGAATTATTTATGTAGCAAAATAACGCCATAGCTAAACAAAAGTTTTGATTTAAGAAGAATCAAATCCTAGGAAATTCCCACAGAAACACTGATCTCATAATCCACTAAACTAAGAGTTGCAAGATCAAGAATTGGTATCAAAAGCTGGAAAGCGAATCATGTGAATTCGTGAAACAATCCAATGTTCAAACTCATCATTTTCACATAACCATGAGTGAGGTTTGCTACTCAAGACAGCCCCTTACTTATTTGGATACAGCTAACTTTTAGTTATTTTTATTGTATTATATTTCAAGTCGTAATGGAAAACTTCGTTTTATTTCGGTTATTGTCTTAATGCTGTGTAGATGAGGCATTTGCCCATTCAATCATTTTTGGCAATTTTTTGGAATCCTAATGAAATGATGAGCAATAAGGAATATGGCTGCGTCTAGGAACCGGTATTTGTACAGATAAAATAAACACCAATGACATTAGATTGCTACAACTAATTTAACTACTTATAAGGCGTATTTATTTTATTTCGTATTGAAACGCAAGCTGTAAACATACCAGTCAAAAGATGATAGTGTTCAATGTTAAATGGTGAAAATGTATTATTATTAGGATTACTCCATAAAATTTGCCGAAAATCCGTTGACAATAGGGCAAGGATGGACTTATCATTATTTGAGTCTAAAGCAATTTCGTGTAGTCAGCATTGCCAAAACTGCGCGACCCTCGTTTGCTGTCCATGCCTTTAAAATTTGGAAGGCTGTGAGGCACATAGTGTCCAGTATTAGGTTACTATAAGTCCATTAAATGTCACGGGAAAATGTTATCGTTTCAACGTTGCCGCAAGTTATTTTATTAATGCAAAAATGACTAACGAAGCAACTGCAAAAGGCTTCTAGCAAAAAACATCCGTTTACAAAGCCAAACAGGAGAGTGGATTGCAGGCGACTGGTATAAGATTATATTTGCTACAGAACTACATTTAATTGCCCGAGGCAAAATGTACACCTACAAAGGCCTACCTGGCGTAAAACTTATCTCTTCAAATGTTGTCATTTTATAAAGTGCATTGAATCTGCCAACGTATTAAATTGTCGAGGCAGTGATGGCCTTGTACGTGCTTTGCATATTCAATTTTTCTTCCTGAATAAAAATTGTCCTTTTTCTTCTAGTCACGGAAACATTTGCGTTTTAAATCGATATCATTCGCGAACAATCGTGACCCAATCACAAGCATAAAATCAGCTTGTGAGGCAGCAAAAGAGTATTCAGAAACCATGTTATTAATCAATTTAGACATACTTGGAACTTCGTTTAGATGTTTTAAGAGGTGGGGTAAAGCCCCCTCAAAATCGCCCTCTTGTGTTAACAAGTTTGCCATAATAATAGCTGCAGGCACGAATTCGACAGATCCAGCACATCTAAATAGCGGAAATGTACTAAGTGTCGATGATGTCGATGAATTCTTTTCAGCTACCAGCGGAGAGAAAAGTTCAATGTTAACGTTAAAGTCACTGAGTGTTAGGTTGCTGGTGCCTGAGTGGATTTCTTCCTGGAATATACAGGAAAGTGTAAGTTTATTTTTACAATAAAAAACCCTATAATTGTATTTACCAAGCCGAGCTCAATACTTGACTAAATGGTTGAATACTCCGTGTTTTAATGCCCAAAATTAATGGTTTTGAAATTTCGAATTTTGCAGGATGGCAATCGCCAAGGCTAAATTAGAAAAGTTGGAAAAGATTCTGGTATATTTCATTAGAATTGTAACATGACCAGCTCAATGATAAATGCTAATGATTTAACCTAAATCAACATCTAATGCTTTAGAACCTTTGCAGTTTCTTCTTAATTCATGTCTACAACCAAGAGATTATTCAAAACTTGATGATTGAGGACTGCATGCGTATGTAAGAATCGCATATTGGTAGGCGCATCAAAACCTGACTTTACTGGTGGTTTACCGTGGTTTTTCTACAACTTAATTGACGAAATAAATAATCAAATTATTGGTAGTACGCTTACGCCGTCAAATAAGACAGCCTACCTGACAAAGAGCCAATTTTAAGCAAGTCTGCTCACACTGGGCCCTATCACCATTCATCAGATAGCACCGGGCCAACAATGACAACGCTGCTGCATGCCTCAGGCGGTCAATAATGTTTGGAGAGTTGGTTGCGTAAATCTCCCTAATAGCTTCCTCGCAGGCAATGATGGATTTTTCTAGTTGTAACGAAGAGAACAACGCCCCTCTCGTGGACTTGTTGGGGTCGTTGGTTGTCGACACATTGTCTCCACCTCCTTCCTCTTGCGGGTGATTTGCTATGGGTGTGGTGGATTGCCTTAAAGCCTCGCTGCTGTATAGCTGCGAGACGATATCAGGGACAGTTTGTGACAAACTGTGCATCTTTTGAAGGGTGTCTGCCATATGCAGGTGAACACTTAAATAAAGCAAATGCGAATGCGATTAAAATAGTCTCAATACGCAAACACCCAAAGTTGAACTATATTCTGAAGAAATGATTATTTTCCACAACAATTGAAGAGACAATAAAAATTGCGTAGAGCTTGATTTAAGTAATATCAGTTTCTTTAATTCCATTAAAAATTATTTGAAGGCAAAATAAATATGTATTTGTAATCAAGTAAGTCACCTTATTAGCAGATTTCGACAGGCCTTTGGGATGTCTGAAGAATCTTCAGCTTTGAGCTGACTCTGGATCGTTCCGATTGTTTTACTTGTTTTGTCCAGTGCTTCTAGTTGCTGAACGTGCCTATCTTGCAAATAATAAACAAGACCAAGAAGAATCAGTAGATCTGTCATTCTCTGTAGATTCGATAATTTAGAGGCTGAAAAAATAAATTTTTAAAAACTTTACTTTTAACCTATGTAACAGTAAGGAATTACAGTATCTGCCTATGAATGCTTAGATTTAGAGTACATACCGTAGTGAAATAGCAATGCCACTAGTAAATTGCAGTAAATTATTAGAAATCAACCCCTGTCTACTTAAGCGTTATTCAAGGTCATAACTTTGCGGAAATTGTGATAAGACCTACACATTTCGATGGATCAATGCCTACAAATCGAGACCGGACAAATTGAATGCCGTTATATTACCTCTGTCGAGTGGCCATCGCAAATAAGCTTTTTTTGAAACAAGTATACATTGATGCAGACAAAAATCACTGCAAATATCATGGTAATTGCTGAATGATAAATTCGTCTGGGTCCTTTTGCACAAATCTCAAATTGTGTCAACTGCGCACAAAACCCATGCCAACGTAGTTTTAAATGCAGATTAAGCTTGCATATCCCTTTAGACCCAATTATTTTACTGCTGACAGATAATTACAGCTAAATTAATGGTAAAAAATTCTGTTTCAGATTTAAAACGTTTCCCTTTTTTTTTACGTAACACACATCAAATTAAGCTAAGCAATTTGTTGTTCCTGTTTAAAGTTCCCATTCCCATAATCAGTGAATGCAGGACATCAAGTGCCTCTAGTTCATTTCCAATATTGATTAAGGCAGTTTAACGAGCTTTGTAAGCGTAAATGAAATTATTAATTAATAAAATACTATGGCGCCCGATTTATCTTCATCTCTGCTGCAACCCAGATTGTACAATCGTGAGTAGAAATCACCTGTCATCAAGCTATTCCAAAAAAAACGCGGCGATAGTTGAGGCCTTTGAATTGTGCTGACATGACACAATGCGTGCATTTTTTAATAATTAGTTACTGCTTAAAGTGCAATTCGATCATGTCTGCTATTTTATACGTTCTGCTAGAAAGTGGGACGGCAACTATACACAGTACTAATTTAAAGTGAACATTGAAATTTACCTGGTAGGGCGCCTGCATACTTTGCATAATTTAAGAACAAGATTGCTTGGTAGGAAATGTTTGATCAATCACACAAGCATGTTTACAACTTCAGATTTTTTTCATGTGTATTCCCAGCTGGCATAAATGTGCCTTAAATTGTTTAATTTTATCGATTTCATTGAGTTCATAGACATTTGGAATGTGAATAACCGTTAAAAATGGTCACACGTGCATTGGTCTGTAGTTTGTGACAACCTACTTTTATATTTTAGTTGTGATTTCCGATCCCCAAGTCTGCATTGCATGGCGTACATGCAAGCGTATAGAGAAAGTTCACAAGGCTCGAGACAAGCTGAGCTATTCCGACAACATTACCAGCATCTGCCGTCCAAAAAGGACTTATTCCGTTAAATCATGACTTTTCAAATTTTAAAGCTCCATCTTAATAAATGGGCTGCCTAAATTCATCAAGTTGTTGCTAGAGGGCAGAAGTCAGTTCCAAAGCACTTTTCCTCGTTTTCTATTGAGGACAAACTAAAATCCGGAAATTCTTGGGGACATTGGCTTTCAAAAATAATTTAAAAATGCTTCCTGTCACCTACATGACTTCAGATTCTCGAAACCTGCTATAAGGATGCGTTCCGCCTTGTCAAATTGTTGTAATTTGATGAGGAGTACAGCCAAATCAGTCTCGAGCGGACTTGAGTTCATGGAAGGGGCATGGATAGTCGATTCGTAGTAAGCAACAGCCTTTTCGAATTCATGTTTTGTGACCAGGGCTTCACCCATTTTGCTGACAATACATAGATCTCCTGGGTTCCAGCGTAGGGCCGACTCATACACTTCAATAGCTCGCTGAGGTTGTTGAATGCGCATGTAGGCATCACCCAGTAGGAGGTAGGCAAAAGGACACTTTTCCAGAGTTTCTGCAAGTTCCCTAACGAATAAAACAGTCATTCAGTGAATGACCAATCTTTCTTTCACTGTGTATTCATGTCCTAATGCGTTACCGAAATATCTCGCTAAATAAAGCGAATACACTTGCCGCCGCGTAGCCGAATGCCTTGTGTGACAATGCATGAGCCATCCGCAATCGGTCATTTCAAGATTCTTTGTTTGGAAAATCTCAAAAAGGTCCTGAAAAGTCTGTTTTTAATATAACTAATGATAATATGAATTCGACACCTTACCATGGTCGGAATAATTATCTAATTTGGACTATTGGGTAAAACCCAAGAAAGAATAACTCAGAAACCAATAATTTTTGAGTGTGTTTTTGCAAGTTAAAAAATTAGCTTTTGCATGAACCTCGGCATAAATGTGCACATATTAGAACTTCTAGTGGACCTGTCATAAGATATGTTATCGTTTCGAAGACTCCTGTTCATTCAGGGGTAACTTAGAAAGTTTATTTGAAACTGACTATTAGATTCTGTTAATTCCCCCTAGCTTGCTTTGTTTAACATAATATCAACAGTTATTATTCATATCCTCATCAAAAACCCATCCTAAAATAATTACTAGCCTCAAGTCCAAACCGAATCATAAAATTGGCCAGTCGGGATCCGGTTAAATGGCACATAGTCAAATGAGGATCTGCATCTGGATCTTATTATCTTGCAATGATTACATTCCTAATTATCAGTAGTAAATTTGGTCCAGATAAAAATAATTGACCAAAGCATGCTTGGCGTCAGGGTGCCTTGTAACTATTGGGACGTCAGATTCATTTGCCGTGCCATAATCAGAGGCAGATATAGAAGCAGTAATTAATATGGCCCTATTAAGCCGACCGTTGTGTATAAAAAAAGCAATCTATTCACTGTATAAACAAGATACACACGAATACAATTTGTGTTTGCGCAATAACACTAATTCCTTACGAACACTATTATGCCAAAATGGTAGATCAATAGCTCATGAAACGAAGGTCCGTGTACCTGTAGCATGCAATATAAAGCTTCCACTCTTTCCTGTAGTTAAGAAATATTTCGGCCACGCGCTGCTTTGCTAGGATGTAGATGGGCGTATCTGGAGTAATTTCACGTAAATGCACTAGAGCGCCCTCCAAATTACCATCTCCTAAGGATATTTCAGCTGCTGAAATAATAAGTCTCTCGTTCTCAGGAGATCCGGCGTAAATTATCTTTGCCTCCGCCAAAGTCCTCTTCGCGTCGTTCTATGTAAATTACCAGTAATTATTTGTAGGTCCATAAACACAACTTAGATATAGAAATAGACTCACGATTTTATTCATCTTGCGATAAGCGTAAATCAGGTCGATGTATATTGTTATCCAAAAGTCCGAATAGTTCAGTTTTGAAATTGGCTCGGTAGATCGTCCAGGGGCATCAGGGTTAGCCAAAGTCTCAATTAGAACTCTAATTGCTTTCTCAGTGTTGAAGTCATTGAGATAGATCCTCGCCTGGACCAAATTATTAATTGGATGATCACGTAGATCAAAATTATTACTTAGGCCTATCTCCAATGCTTGCTCAGCCATTCTTAAATTGCCTTGGTGAAGATAAATCTGAAAGTGAACTAAGATTTTAATCCAATGAAACTTCATTGAAAAATGTAAAAATAGTAACTCACCTTTGTTTGCAGGACATGCGAATCAATACACGTGGGATCAATGTCGATGGAGATTTGGCTATGTTTCAATGCTCCATCCTCGTTTCCCTGACTCAAGTAGACGCAAGCAAGGTAATAATTGGCTCTTTGATGACCTGGCATGACCTCTAATAATTGAGTAAGGATTCTCTCTGACTTTGATAGAAGTCGTTGTTCATCTGGCCAAAGTGAGAGTAGTGAATTACTCCCCCTGACTACAACTTCATCACAAGTAGGAATTAGTGGGGTTAGCTTTGACAAGGAAAGATAAGAATTCACAATTTGTAGCAGAAAGTCAGGATTCAACTTCATGTAATACTCAATTGAGGGTGGCTGATCCTGTGAGAGAACATGGTGTAATTAAATTTTCGATTATTTTACCTTCAGAAATAAAGCAAAGTTGTTACCTGCAGCACCCTGAAGTGAATATTCGAGGCTTTGTCGAGCAAGTTCATTACTTCCAAAGGTTTACCCTTCTGTTCACGAAGCAACAGTGCCTGTAAATACACGGTTTCCTAAAAATGATGAACTACTGGATAATTGCACATTCAGCAGCGAGTCGCAAGCCAGTATTGTCAGTTTTAAATTTGTAGTCTTCGAAAACCTAACAAAGTATTTTAATAAATATCCAGAATGTTTATCAGATGCTATCAACTATGACTAAATACAAAGCTAGGTATTCATATGTCATGATCACAACAAACACGGCAACCAATGGAATGCGCCAGAATTAGCCATTTACATCCACTATTTTCCAAACCTAGCAATACTTGACATATCTTCGAGACAGGAAAAGAAAATTTTGTGCTGAAAGGGCTTACTGCGGATTCCCCAATTGTAGGCAGAAGTTCGTCCAGAAGCTCCAGTTGGAGGGCCGCGTCTTTCGTGTCACCTTTTTCAAGGTGACAGCAAATGAGACCTTTAATACAAAGAATTAAGTATAGACCATCCGACATAAAAGATGGGAATGAAAATATATTGAACCTCACCGTTCATACTTTCAATGCTAGATTCGTCAACAATCATTGCTTGTTTAAAATGGGCAGAAGCCTTCTTAATGTTTTTCGTCGCTAATTGCAGTGAAGCTGCAACTAAATGAGAAGAACTATTTGTAGAAGAGAGCTCAAGAGCACGATCAATGAATTTTAGTGCCTTCTTAAGTAGTTGCGGATGGCGACCACTCTAGTAATAAAAATGTTGTTATATATCAGAGTTGCATGTTGGTATAAGAATCTAACTCACGAATTTAAGAACAATATCAGCTACTTTTCTGTAATAGTAGTGATGTGTCGGTTCAGCCAACATCAATGCATTCATTATTTCATCTAGCTCACATAGAGACTAAAAGTGATATGTCATAAAATATTGGCGTGCCTGCATGTAATTCGACGTTCTGCAAAGAGAATACAGCAGCTGGTACATTAGAGCTATTACACAGCGAGAATTTGCGCCACAACACCTAATATTGGTTATCAACTTCAATAATCAATACTGTGAAACCGCTTCCCGTGCTTGATCCCATTTCCTAGAGAGCAGAAGAACGTCAATTTTCTCAATAAGTGCAGGCATAAAAACAGGAAACCGTAGTATGATATAGTTTAGCAATCTTAAAGACTCAGGTAGATCGTTTGCAGCTTTTGCGCATAAAGCCAGACCGAATAATTTTTCAACCCCATCATCCCTAGAATATTGCAACAAAAATTTCTAAGTACTCTGACTGACTTCCAAAGAAGTATTCCGCGGTAATTTGGTGATTTCTGTTAGAACAGTAACACAACGAAAATCCAACAAGATTTTTTGCCTATAAAAAGAAATGTCAAAAAGTTTTCTTACAAGCCCAGGGTCCTGCTTCATAGCTTTTTCAGCAAATTTCATCGCCTTTTCATAACGTTCTAATACAAAAAGACAGGCCGCAGCATAATATAAAGCCTATCACAAATGCCTTAAGATATAGAGTAGCCAACTGTGCCATTTGCTGTGCGTCTCATGCTTTTAATGCTTGCTTTAATTTCATCCACTTTAAACTGGCCTACAAATAGTTCATTAAAAATGTCCATACCAGAAAATTCAGTAACTTGAAGAGCATTTGACAAGCAAATAAGAACAGCAAGACCTAGGTCTTTGTCTTCTCGTAAAGAAAAAAGGATTTGTAAAGCATCGTTGTATTTTTCTGCAACTGCTATGAGGTTTTTAAATGTCCTGACCTTCCTGATAATGCACCAGGGCCTGGAATATGGTAATGTATTTTGATAGAGATGCATCATGGGACAATGACATTAGCCTCTCAGAGACAAAACCAGTGCATTTTTGACGAAAGAAATACAGTATTTCAAACTAAAGTACTGTCGTTATCGTTTACGTGTAACATTACCAAAAATTCCCCCTGCATCATAATGTGTTAACGCGGAAAATTGATTTTTCACGAGCATATATAAAAACAAGAGTTGAAATCAAAACACTACTGACAAATCAAGGATTGATTTTTAAAATGGCTTGCTATCAAAAAATAAAATCTGTGCCTCTAATTTCAGTATGCTGAGGGTGTTCCGAAATATTTAATTTGATACTTCTTCTCTGGCATGTACAAGAACGCAAAGGAAAGAATATTCTCGCAACATAACTTAAATTTATAACATAACACTAAAAAACAAGCATAATTATGCCATACTCTTCGAATTAACTGATTAAATCCATAACTCATCGACGTTTTTAGCATAGATAATATAAATGGCAGATGGGTATTGCCCTAAATTTGAATGCAACGATTCAAAAATGGATTCATTTCAACTATTTGGAAATTATTAACTTGGTTATGGTGTTAAAAGTTATTGCCGCATGTATATATAAGCCATGTAGAAACCTCAGTTCTAAGCTTTACTGACTTTTTATCATGTTTGCTGCTGCGGTTTTTAGCAGGCGACTAACAAAAGTGGCCAAGAAAAAGAAGCAAGGGTGACTGAAATCTGGCTCGCAGACAGTTTATAACATAACCATCTAAACTATAGGGAGTCCTTCTAACAGAACCCTTAATTCCAATTTAAATAAATAGTGCAAATAAGCAATGACTGCCTGATGCAAGTGTCTAATTGAAAAACTATTTAGATGCAAAATCAACTTGAGGTACTAGTTTATGTATAATTAAATGATGTAACGAGATCGCTCGTAGCTACAATAATTGGTATTTTTATATTTTTAAACTGTCTCTGCAAAGGAAATTGATGAAGGTAATATAATTTATATTTTTATAAACGGGATTTTCGTTAGCCATGAGTATATGTTTTTCTGCTAATTTTTAGTAAATCATTTAATTACATATAATGAATTTGATTTTTAGATTTTTGCCGAGTTCGCTTTCAGTAACCAACATTGTTTTGTTTCATCAAATTCCATTGCACATACTTGAGTGGAGAGGGCCTTTTTAAAGCCCGGATGATGTCCCATAGTTGTGTTTCTCGAAGGGGCCTACTCCATGGTATCTGTGATCTGTTTTTGCCCTTTTTTGGTATTCGCTCTCAGTTAAATTTGCATCTAACCCGTCAGTCCGTAGTGTACACTTCTAGGTTCCGCTCGGTGTTGAATTTGCCCCCTGGGTTAGCTTCGTGAATAGCACAGTGGTTTTCCTATCGTGTATTTACTAAGCTTTGATTTTAAGTTAATTTTTAGCAGACTGTTTGTGTTAATTTTAATTAAGGCTGGTGATTAACAGCATTTGTGTTTTTCGCTTTAATCTCTTATGTGTTTCGACGTATCCCTCCTAACTGGAAAATGGGATTATGAAGTTGCTTTTCCCACTTGTACCTCCACGAAACTTTTAAATTCAGCTCTTTAAGCCTGAGGTTAACGCCGAACCCTTTACACTGACACTATAAGGCCATTTTCGACGTTGAGGCCAAATATATTTACAATCTCGGAGCCACGAAGTATTGTTTTTGTGTACCTGTCGCGTTGTATAGTGTTTAGCTTTAATATATACAGAGGATCTATCACTGCCTTAATGTTTTTCACTGTTTCCTTTTTTATAATTTATCAAGCATATTGAATTGAAACTCGAGCATAGCTATTGTGTAATCTTCATGTGAGATAATGTCTCTTTAGTACTCTGGCCGTAAAATCTGGATGCAAAGTATTTCGGTTCAGTCCAAGGTTTTATTTCTGTTTTCATAATTTCTTTGTTTCTTCTAAGGTGTTGTCGCCTATGTTGACATTCGCTCACCTTTCGGTAATCCAGAAAATGTGGTTGCGGAACGTCTTTCCTCACTTGGTGCGATAGTCGAAAGAACCCGTAGTGCATTCGTTACCCACGTTGTTTTCCGCAACGGTGACCCCATGACAAGGTTGTGGGCAGAGAAACGGGGTATAAATTTAGTGACACCAGCTTGGGTTAAAGCTTGCGTCGAAGGAAATGTAAGTTCTGTCGGTTTCCATAAATTGCCATGGTTTACTTACCTTTCATCATTCCCAGTCAATTTCAAGGCCAAATGGTGGTGGTCTATGTTGGTTTCCGACAATACCTATTATTAAATTTGTGACTAACCAACTTCCAAAACTAAAACCATGGTAATTAACTTATCCATAACAGTAAGCCAAGAAAATGGTTTCCAGACAACTAAGCTCGTGCATGTGTCCTAATTTTATTTCATGTAGTATGGATTGCTATATGTATTTTATTTTCCCTAGTCTCGAGTCCCGGAAGCCTGCTATTACCTCAGGGACAAACAGGATGTTGACATGGCTGAAGACCCAAGTTTTGTTAACAATTCTGTTTCTTTGGTTCAAAGAATTGATTCTGTCGCTTCGGTTGATGCTCATGCAACGCAAAAATCTATTCTAGAAAAATCGTCGACTGACCCCTCTGTAATCGAAAATTTTATTTCAAATCCGAGTACACCTCTCTCCACGCGTTTGTTGCAAAGCTGTTCAGACTCACGTGCAATGAATTCCGATTCTCTCAAAGAATTGGGACCCCAAACGGTCGCTGGTATCTCGTTAACAGGATCCTGTAAGTCGATTGAGCAACCAATGTTCCAGTTTTTCATGTAGGACAACATTGCTCTCCACTAAGCTCCCTTTGGTCTTTGTTATAGTCCCTTAGTCTGTGTGTATATTTTATCAACAATAATTCCATTACCAGATTCTGAAAAAAATTGTATTTGCTGTTTAATTTATCAAGCCAACATAAGTATAAATATTTGCTACTATTTATCATCTTCTTTTAGCATATACTCAAGTGGAGCTCTCTAATTTGACGACCCAATTTAGTTTCCCCGATTCCCACTTTACTCCCCCACTACAGTCAACTATCCCTCCATCGTCTTTATCAGTTGTTCCTAGTTTGCCTCCTGCTTCCGAAAGGCCTCCCCCCGGCTGGATGCGTCCTCCCTTGTCACCAAAAAACGTTGATTCTTCATCTTTCTTCATAACCTTCAAAGAACAGCCGACAGTAGTCTCGAGACCGAGACTTTCAGATGTTTTTGGATCGACTGCGCTGCCACACAAACCATTTTCTCCCGACAACCTTCACTTTTTTGTCCAGAATCTCTCATCGTCTACTGGGACCCACAGGAATTGGGCAGTAGACAAGAAATCCCCTTCTCATTCACCTATGAGAGTGACGCCCGGCTCCCAGAAAAGCAGCAAACCCAAATCTTCGCCAGTCACTTACTCAAAAAAGACACCAACTAGACGTCGTTCATCCTTGCGCAGACGACTTCTCAAAAAGGCAGTACAGTCAAGTAGTGACCATAAAATTTTCCCGATGAATGCAACATCACTGATTTCTAGCACCATGTTGGGCAATCATCATAAACAAACATGCTCTTCTATGTTTTCCAGCTTAAAGTCGGGGAACCTGTGCATGAAACAAAATTCGGCCTTTTCCCATTCGATAGGAAAATATAGTGAAGGGCACTGGGAAGAAAAAGACGGCCTGGCTACATCAGATAAAAGAATACTATCCTCTAAATCGTCAGTTCTGCCATCGGTTGCGCCGCGAAGCACCTCTTTACGAATGCCAGAAAAAATTGACATTCAAGTGAGGTCGGTTGTGAAGCCGTTGTCCGGGTTGCCGCGTGTAGGATCGGCAGAAACAACAGCCACTCCCAAGTCCAGAAAAAGATTTCTAGAAAGGACTGTGGACTCGCTTGTCGTAGACTCAGAAATAAGTCTGAAGCCGCTGACAATAAGTCTCAGTGTAATTTCACCATTCTGGATGTTGTTTCTTCACCGTTTGCGTGGTTTCATTCTCTTTATCGGATTAACGAGCTTGGGACTTAACTGGCCTTAATTAGTTGCAGTCAAATAGCCATATGCCTTTTATTCTCCCAACAGGACTGACCGCGACAGTATTTTGGGCGGCGTTAAAGTCAAAGTTATTTTCCGTCTGATCAACTCAGGCCTGGTTTTAGTACCGCCTTATTAGTTGTGCACATATGTTTACAAGATAGCCTATCTTCTGTGAAATTCGCGTCATTGATTTTTGCCCAAGTGTACCATTCGGATGCTCCCGTGTGGATCATTTTGCGACTTTAAATCTATGCGTCTGAGTGTGCTCATACAAATCACGGTCACCGGATTCAGGTCATGTGATAAGTTCATTTTTGTAAGTTCCCTCGAAGTACGAAATTTCCCTCGCCAAATCGGCTTTATCGAGCCTGTCGTCTTCCTTTAGTTCATCAAATGCCCCAAAGGTTAACTCTTGAGTTGCCTCCTCTCGTGTTTTTTGTAAAGAAACAGGTGGGTTGTCTTCGTCACCCCCACTCTACATGACCTTCATTTTAGTTACCACTGACTGAAGCTTTTTGTCTACTCCTTTTTCGCCACCTAGATCGGCCATATAAATTTTTCTGGAAACTGAAAACATTAAATATTAAGACTGTTGAACTTTCATTGTCATTTCCAACATTTCATTATGACTTAGCTGTCTCAAAGTTCGTTTCCTTTTCAGCCACTCACCGTCAGAAATAGTATTGAAGAGTTCGTTCTCTCGGATGGTATGTCTGCAATCCCCTTTAACCATTTTTCTTATTTGCTCAATTTTTTATTCTCATGTTGTTTTTCATGTTGCAGTATTAAAACCTACTACAACAAGGACTAAGCGTTCTCTGGAAAGGCGACCAATCGAAATTCTGTTTTCTGGTCTTCATTCTTAGTGAGTAATTCATTCCATCCTATGTTACTTTCGTAGTAATTAAACCTTAAGGAAGATTGGCGCCCAACCTTTGTTCCTGGTAAAATGTTCATTGGAACTTACATTTGTACAGAGTTCATCCTTCCTCACTTCCGCCCCGAACTAATCACTGTTGCATCCACACTCAGATGTGCTCTCCTCTCCTTCTTAATTATTGTTTCGGCAACTTGCTCTTATGTTAATGCATAAAAGTCCTACTCTCCTGACCCACTCCCGCGGTCTCCTCAAAACCAGCTCCACGCCGACTTATCAATGATGAACTACAACTTTTTTTTGTATGCTTCACCACTTTCTCCAAATGTTTTCCCTGTTGGGGGCAGTTGACTAATATGCCAATTTTCTTCAGCCAACGACAAACACTCATTGCATTGCTTCGCTCAAGCTATAAGCTTAGCCAACTTGAGGTCGTCCCTGCGCTAAACCGTCGACTCTGTGGAGACGCTAGCGGTGTCGTTCAGAAACAGCGTACCCCAATCATCGCTGAGACAGAGGATACGGACCAGCGGTGGAGTGTAACAGACAGTCTCCACCCTGAAACCACAACGCATCTCGTCTCCACGTCACCTTTTCCTCGCACAATAAACCTTTTCAAAGCAGTAATGGCTTCTATTCCTGTAGTGGATCAAGCCTGGCTTGAAGAATCTGCCAAGGAAGGTAAATGGCTGCCGTATGAACGCTTTCTGGTAAGTTTTTTAGCCTGGCTACTCGTCCTCGACTTCAGTCACTACCTTGTTGGTTTCAACTTGAAGCCTAGACATTGTCCGCAAAATCATCACATCACTACGCATCGTAAGCCAGATTCCGAGCAAAAGTTTCAAAATCTCTTCAATTGCGCGTTCGGCGTTTACTGGAGTACTTAGTTTTATTGCAAGTCGATCTGAACCTATTTTGAAGTGGTCAAAATGTTGCTCTACTACGTGCCGGGACATCATTCCTTAGACTACTAGGAATAAAAGCACTGCAGTATGGTGACGGTCTAATTAAACTAACTCTTTCCCTAATATGGAGTGGTAAATTAGGCAGGGAAACTTAGGAGCGTTGTTTTGAACACAGATTGCTTTATCTTCGCATCCAAAACAAGTACTTTTTTTTCGGAAGTGTGAACAACCTCATAATGGAGTTTTGTGAGTTAAGCGATGGGTAAGATCCAGCGGATTTGGTTAATATGTACAAAAAATTTAAGTACAAGGGGGTTTTTTGTTTTTAAACGGATATTTGTTTCGAACAGCTTTTGTGGTTTTGTGAGTGTATTACTTCTTCGGTAAATAAAGTTTCAGCATGTGTATGCATAGTTCCTATCACTTTATTTCCATATGTCACAGGAACTTGCCAGGCTGAAGTTCATTGCCATTATTGTTCCTGACCTATGTCTTATCATCTGACCACGCTTTTGCTTTTACGCGTATAGGTCGCGGGTTTACCCCCCTCAGAGGTGGCTCCTGAATTGCGAAAGCTCTTCTCCACAGTGGGCAACATTTTTGTGGCTCCTGGACTTTCTCCTTCTTCGTCGGATCTTAAAGAAATCATCAAAATGGGTGGTGGCTCTGTAAGTTGCCGGTGTCATTACTGCTTTAATTCTTCTAGTTTTTGCTAGACATTTTTGTGGGTTCCCTGTATAAGTATACCAATTAAAACGCTAGTAGAAACGGTTCTGATTTTATAGTTCGAATCATCCATTGAAAACAAGTAATGGGACTTTGTGGTTCTTGCAAGTTTATTCTAAAGCCTGAATACAAGAGCAAGATCCTCTTTCCTACTTGCTCAATGCACACTTAGTACAATGACTGCCGGCTTTTCCTACATTTGAGCTTCGTGGTTCCAAAACCGAAAGGCAGTCTTTTTTCTTATTTTTATGGTGCAATTCTTTGATCTGTCTTTCCTTTCTGACTGCCTTTGATTGTCGTTCAATTCTTGCATAAATCTTAGGGTCTCGGAGGTCAAACTAGTATTTGGTAGTTATTTATTTCCTCACAATAGCCTTACTTCAGTAGCGAATGATTACCAAAAGTTGCTACTTTTTAGATATCAAAACGCACGATCGGCGCAGATTTGATTATCGGTCAAATGGACAAGAAAAAGCCGTGTGTTACACCGAAATGGCTGCTAGGTGAGTCGCTTATATTTGTCTTACCACAAGTCAAGAGCATTATGTAGCACACATTTGAAGGTGTTCGGTCTTTGATATCTGGATGTAGTACATCACAAACAGGTATCTGTGATGTCATGAAAGAAAGCGATTAATTGATCAAATCTTGGGGTCTCCTTTCATGGCCTTTTTCGTCATTCTGGCCTAATTCTGATTAGAGTATGCTTTAGGGCGTTTTAAAATGCCCCACCGTGACTTGGCAACATGAGCACTCAAGTCAATGTTGCAGATGTTCTTAGCGTTAAACTTCCTCAATATGAAAGTGATACGAGTTTCCTTATGCTTGAATTACTGCTTAACTAGTGGTCAACCTCACCATATTTGTGCACAACGGAAGTTCTTATGTTCCCAGGCAAGTCGGATTCAATGCATCCAGATTTAGAGGTCGTGTCACTCGTACCTCGATGTCTCTTCATGAGCCTTATTTAGTAAAAGCTTTTTCCTTTGTTTCAGATTCAATTCTTCATCGAAACCTTTTACCTTATAACAAATACCGACTTGCGAATTCGCTTTAATTTACGTAATTATGTAATTATATTTTCCTATTGATGCTTTTGTATATTGCTAAAATAAAGTCCTGTGTATATAATCCTTTTACTGCTTCTTGTCTGATCTTTCCCGACCTGACTACCTAGGTTTTTTTCTGATCGTGGCTCCACCCGACTTAACTATAACGTTCTTCCCTGTAACTCCTTATGAGTGGGGATCCTTGAGCCAAAATATTAATTTGTTGAGATTGAAAATGTTTTGGTCAACTTACAGAGGTATCTATGGAATTGGGACTATTAAATTAAACTAAATATATGATGTTCTTTAATATGCTTACGGAGCAATAATTTTTATCCTGGCAACCGTCTCATTCGGTGACTGTGTTAACAAACCGCTTTTTGGAATTACCCTGGATGGGTTTTGAGTTGCGGTCGTAACTAAGACGTGTATGCACTTGTATTCTTTGCTGGATAGAATTGTGCCTCGTGTTTACATACCTGAATCCCTTATACACACATGACCACTTCCAAGAAGCTCTTTTCACTGTTTGCACATTAGTTACATTCATTATTCATGGCAATGTCAGCAACACTGGCAACGGTTCCAGTGTAGATCTAGTTGGGCAGTCATTCACTACCCTCTTTGTGAAGAGCCATCAGAATTTAACTGTGCCCAAATTATCGAATTCTCAAGTTTCTTGTGGACTATTAGTAAAGGAACGTATAGAAGCAAGATTTTTGTAATAATATAATGGATTGTCCGTTTCAATGAGTAAGGTTGTCCTTTACAGATCCATAACTTTAATAAAAGCGTAAATTTCCGGAGCTCATGTTTAGGCAAAACGCTTTTACCAAATTATACACTTCCGTTCAAGTCAAAGGTACCGTAAACCAATACCTCAAGCACATTTTTAATTCATTTGGTGTTAAAATAATGCTATTACTCCTTACAAACAATTAGGCTGGTTGAACTCTCAGCTTTTCGTGTGGAAGCTAGAGTATGCCCAATAGCTTCACTCGGCCGTAGAATTTTCCAAACTGCGGCGCATTTGAAGTTAGCTACTTTGAAGCTGTAGAAAGCTCAACAATGCTCTGTTTCTCTTATCTTTCACTGGATGACACCACTACCTTGATGAAACCATCATTTTCCACGGTTTAATTCACGGCGTGACTTATGATTCATGGTCATTTGTACAGAATCCCCAGGAAAATGGTGCAAAATGGCATGTTTATAGTACATGTAATCAGCTTGGCCGGATTGCGAAGTATTCAAGGATTGTTTACGTCAGGGTGTGATTCAATTTAAGAAAAATTTTTTACTTCATTTAGATATCATGAAGTTCCGGGTTTGGTCCAACGACAGTGGGTCCATTGATTATTTTGCAGGTGAATGTTCGTTTTATCAACCCATTATGAATGCTTGCTTGTGCATTAGCCCACTCTCAACTGCTCTTCTTCAGACACAATTCAGATGGTCGCGGGATTGGCTAAAGGCTGTGTCCTTCGCATCAGAAAAGAAAGCATGAGTTTCATTATGCGTGAGCGCAACGTCCAAGGCGGCGCTGAGGCTTGGTGCGACATTGAACAGGTGATTTGACAAACCGTCTCCTTGTTTATTTTCAGTAAATGCACACGTGCAACGTACATACATACACTCTTGGTTTAAGGCGAGCGTCTTCTCAGACAGTGTGTGCGAGGGTCTCTCACCGGAACAGGACGAGATATTGCTTGAAGTAATTCCCGAACAGATCTTGCATTGCCTGCGAAGCACCGGTGCCGCAGGCGTCGGTCTAGGAGGTGGAGGGCTTGGTTCGCAGACGCACACCGCGGTGGGGAGCTCGGGGTTCACGTTGCCTCGTGGACAAACGACGCTTCATAGCTTCGTCAACACTGCAAGAAGCTTGAAAATCAAACTGGTCAGACGAAAAACTCCGTGTCTTGCGCTGGAAGTTGAACAGGTATTTCACTGGTTCACTTTCGTCTTGACTTGGCCTCCATTTTTAGGCCAGTATAAGTGGTCGCTCGAGGGCAGTCTGGCACTTTGTTCCAGTGCACATTCTTTCACTTCGACTTTGGTCGGATTTTGAAGAGGCTCCTGATCCAGATTTTGACGTAAGCATCGGGTCTTTTTTCTGTACCGTTGTTATTCATTTTCTACTAATTTTTGTCTCTAGTTGAGCATTTTTCTTCCGCCTGTGAAAACCCTTCGTGTCTTTGTCGACCGCATGAAACGCTTTGCAAGGTTCATTGTAAGTCTTTTTTCGCAATCAAAGGTTCTTTTGGATATTTGATTTTTGAATTTCTCGATTTCATAAACGTGTCGGACCAAACTTATGTGCGTGTGGTTTTCAACCATGACTTCACATCCTTGAGCAATGGGTGTTTTTGAATACAGACCATCAAGGCAAACGGCGCTGGTGACCTTTGCTTGGAAATAAACATGGAGACCCTGGCTCGTGTACGCCTCACCTTCCGAGGGCTGCGGGCACGTGACTGGCACCTGCCGGAAGGTGAGGCTTTGACTGGGGAAGATGCGGCGATTTCCGTTTTTTCTGCCACTTTAGACATTCGCCGATTCGGACAGCTTCTTTCCTGTGCACGGGTTCAACCTAATTGGTTTGTCTGTAGTAAGTTATCGAGTCTCCAATTGTGTCGATTTTGATTGCGTTTTTATTTTCGCACCTTAAAAGATTTTGTCTCCTTATATGTATAATTTTACGTCTCAGTCGCCTCCTCCAAAATTCCTGCGCTAATAATATATTTTTAAAATATGTTCCGCTCCTTCTCATAATTCTTGAAGTGTTGCATGCTAGTAAGTTTGGAATGTGAAAAATGCGACTATTACTAAGCTTAGGAATGCATGCGGGCCCGATATTACCGCGAAAGCAACACTAAACCTGTTGCATTAACAACACCACAATTAGTTGTCGTTTTACTAAAGCCATCGGAACCCTATTACGCCAATGCAAAACTAGGTGGCTATGGAATTTCAAAGAGGTTTAGGTTTATGGTTTCTACCTATTTTAATATATCTTTTGGCTACATTTAAGCCGACGAACCAGGTTTCAACTTATGATGAGTAAGCGCAAATTTTAGTTTAGAGTTGCACCAAGTGTTACACTTTTAAATGCAGAAGATAAGCATTCACGTTCCTAACTCTGTTGCATAAAATACTACAGTTGCCCTGGCCAATGTCACCCAATGTAGCGACCATGTAAACTGTTTTGGTTCCATGTTATTTAGGTGGTTGAGTCCGTCTGGTCGCCCTATTGTATTATCGAGGATCAAAATTTGGTAAAGCTTTGTTGGCGCACTTTTAACCTTGCTACTTTGATTCTTTCAGATATTGTGCAGGACCATATTATCCAGTTTGTGATGCTTTTTGAAAACTCGCGCCTGAAGTACACACTTCCGGCTTCTCGTCTCTGACATTATCTTCTGTGATCTCCATTCTGATAGCCATGTGTTCACTTGTTTCAGGACATCCATAATCAAAAGTTTTTACACTCACAGGTACACACATTAATGCTTTACAAGGGCTGCAATTTAGTACAAAAGGCTAATGGAGCGAATAATCGAATAAATGAATATCCGATTGTATATGGTTGTGGTCGGATAATTTCGTGCGTTATAGACGGCTTAAAATGTAGCTAGTAAATGTAGTTGTACTAATAAGTAACCAACGGTGTTGTATTCCGTCCTTTGAATTGCATCCTGGCCAGTCATCACAGAAACAAAATAACTTGTACATCTCTGCATCCGGTCGAAGTACTCCCATTGTCCAAAGCGCAAGTTCGCTTCCGCGGAGATGTTTTTGGAGGTAGCGTTGATTCGAGGCGGAGTAGAGACAATACCCATGTCGTCTCACCTTAGGCATGTCGAGCCGAATTTGTGATGTTAAGAGAAGGTCACTAAGGCAACCACGAGTCACTTGCACTTGGTCTAGATGAAAAAAATATAAGCTTTAAGGATGCACAACATTACTGGCTGTTACGATTGCTTGTGCTAGCTTTAAGTCAGTAGCCTACACACCAATATTTCAAACTGTGAATGTTGGTAGTGTCGAACTTGTTTATTCAAAATCATGGGGAATGAGAGCTAACATGCTCCTAGCATTCTCTTGTAGCACAGTTTTTTATTGACCCTGTGCAATAGTTGGAGACATAAAACAGCTTTTGTAAGTGGTGGAACTAAAAAGATTGATTAAAAGTTTACAGTGTTTCTGGTAAGGACAGCCAGTGGAAGCATGCATCCTATTTTGTTCCTGTTCCTACGACTAGTAGTCGGAAACTAATTGCAAAATCGGTCATCATATTTCCAGGATATTACCTGCTTTGAACTAATTGCCATTTTATTTTGTTAAAGATGTTGTTACAGGCCCCGGCTTGTGGTCTTGAACCACGCCGGAGCCACGGAATAAACTCTGGCCTGATTACGTTTCCCTGATACCCGCAATGAAGGAAAAGACCTGAGAGGACGGACACAACCATTTGCTTCATAGCTCAACCTCATTGGTGTGGTTGTGTCGTATGTGGGGTTTGAGCGTGTGTATTTATACCTCGGATGTGTGAGTCAAACATGCGCTAACATCGAGACCTAGGTGTGGGGATACTCCGAGATAAATATTTGTGCTAATGAAGGGTGAGTTGAGGATTCGTGCGGCTAGCCACATGCTGCGAAAAGGGGAACCCTGTGTAGGAGGTGGAGCGACCGGATGAAGGGATTGAATAAACACGATTCACGACAGTGTTACAGTTAATTTGACATGTATTAATGTTTTGGTGCAATTCCAAAGCAGAATATTCACAGGATTCTAGTGAACATATGTTGCGGTTTGATATCGATTGGTTTGATTTATAAATTAAACAAGTTAGTGAAAACCACGTGCGAATGTTAAATAAAGCGTGTAAATAATACGAAACCTTAACATCAAGTTCATCTAAAAAGCAGACATTTCCGAAATACTCACAAAATTCAATGGTGTAAAAGGCAGATGAATTGATGAACAGCTACGGGTACTGGCAGTTAGAGTAAGCCGTGTTGCCAGAGCAGAAATAAACGCTTGTTGAACGGCAAAAATTGATAGTGACTACTACTAACAAGACCAGACGGGCATTAAAAACAACCGGCTGGTCTTATAATTGATGATAGGTTATCGATCCTTATGTTAAAATAACAAGATAAGGCGGATGGAAGGGGTTCCTCCTACGACAGCCATGAAGCGACTTGCAGTAAATGCAGCATCCTCTCCAGTAAAGAGCACTCGATAATATGATACAATAAAATCAAAAAAATGTGAAGTCAATAACCGAACACTGAACTAGACTTACAAATGTTGGCCTACCGTTTTTCAATATAAGGTCCAATATTTCTCGAAATTGTCATGCATGAGTATTAATTCATTCGTTAGATGTTGCTGTAGAGAAAGGCACTTTTTAATGTCTAATTTTACACATTGCTCTTTAATGACACCTCTGAAGGAAATTTCCCATAACCGACAATGAATACAACTGTAATAAACCAAAGCAGTGACTCATTGTGTAAGGCCTATGTTTTTCTTGAGTATTTTAAGCCAAAATAAGTCGAAACGCTGAGCTACTTACCATTAACTTTTTCAATAATTTTTACGCACATTTGCTCATAAACCGGCGCCCCGGAACAGTATTTCCAATGTTCCGTACGAATATCAATTGGTGGCCCACATCCGCTTTGAGCACTGGAACAATTGTAACACCAGAAATTATAACATGATGCAAATCGACTAAGTGACAAGAAAATGAGAGACGCCGTCACCATTCCCATGGCGCGCCTAACGTCTAGTAAACAACTTCGACATGACAAAACAAAATTTTCTTTTCTGTAACAGTTTAACTCAGAATATTAAGATATTTAGTCTGTATGCAAGGTGATGCTGACATTAGCAAAATTAACTTTGTGCATTTTCTGCCTGATTTTAAGCAGAAAAGCACACACGTACATGTGAAAGTTTATGCTGTTTGTTGTTTGATTTATGGTCTTGTGTTACTTATTTGGAATGTTTATGCCTTTTTTGTCTTGCCAGATGCTATTTCCTTTTTTTTATGCAAACTTTAACGTCATATACATGTTTGAATATACATATTTTAATGCCATGCTTACTCTCGATGCATTTAGATTGCAATAGGCTAATAAAACAAATATGCACAATGTCTAACTTACATACCTCTACCCCCGGTTAAAACCAGCTACAAAGTTTTGCGGTCCATGGTTCTGCCCTAGTGGTTTTTAGTGGGTGGCAGTACTATGAATCATAAATTGATTAAAGTATACATTGTGTGTTGCGATATATGTCGATGCATATGGATATATAGTGTGCCAATGAGAGTCAAAAAAGCATAAATCAGTTTGTAGATATCTTTACGTGGGACATTGATTGAAAATCGAGCAATCGAAACAACACAAGATTCCTCTTATCAATGAAATCTGAGAATTTCCTGTAAGATAATTGACCACAAGCAACAACAGTGTCTTGATTTTTTCTTGAAATTTAGGTATTTCTGCTTTAATATCAATCATGAATGTGCACCACACAATTTATGCCCTCGATTACCATGGTAACTGTAGAATACCCGAGCTTTAATAGGAAAAATACCGGTACAACAGAACAGGCTTTATTGACCAATCAGAAGCCAGGCGCCTTCCATCCGAGTCCACGATGCTGGCCACGCCGCTCATTATATACTGCACCTCAGTCGTGTTCTTCTTTGGTTGGCTGCTTATCTTCCTCGCACGCCATTGGAACGCAGAGCGACACAGGATTGGCTGAGGCCAGTGTGGTCCAATATGTCTGCGCCCTGAGGCGTCGAATCTGTAGAATACCCGAGCCCTAATAGGTAAAAGACAGGTACAACAGAATAGGCTTTATTGACCAATCAGAAGCCAGAGCCACGCGTCAGGTGCCTTCCATCCGAGTCCACCACGCTGGCCACGCCGCTTATTATATACTGCATCTCATCCATGTCCTTCTCTGGTTGGCTGCCTTCCTTTCCCGCATGCCATTGGATCGCAGATAGACACGGGGTTGGCTGAGGCCAGGTGGTCCAATATGTCTGCGCCCTAATCCGACGCCACTGTAGAATACCCGAGCCCTAATGGGTAAAAGACTGGTACAACAGAACAGGCTTTATTGACCAATCATAAGCCAGAGCCACGCGTCAGGCGCCTTCCATCCGAGTCCACCACGCTGGCCACGCCGCTCGTTATATACTGCTCCTCAGTCCTGTCCTTCTCTGGTTGGCTGCCTTCATTTCCCGCATGCCATTGGATCGCAGAGAGACACGGGATTGGCTGAGGCCAGGCGGTCCAACATGTCTGCGCCCTGATCCGACGCCACAACACACCACAGTAACCATGACGCAATTCTCAAGCCCACGAAAAGCATGTTCTGCAGCAGTCTGAAACTAATAAGTTGGTTGCGTGTCACAGAAGTCTGATTTATATAAGACGTATTGATAATAAAAAAACTAAATTTTCAAATAACGAATTCTCCAGTCTCTTTAAACTCATCAACCAACGGTGTCGAATCAGTAGCAAATTTTCGGAAATTCTGTTGTGTAGCAGATATCTTACAACAAATTCATTTTTGGTGGGAGTCATAATTTAAGCCATATTACGTCGATGTCATTATTAGCAAATTATGAACTTCTACGCTGCTACTCACGTAGTACATGACGACAAGCGGTTTAGTGAGAAGGCAGTGAGCCGATGCTGGCCTAAACCTTTATTCACTCAGCGGACACTGCTTTTTATCACATCTGTAGTTGTGTGGTTATGAAAATTTATATAATAAACGGATGCTCTCTGAAGGGTGTGGAAGCGGGTTGGTGATCACGTAAATTGTACAATAGATTATTGACTATATTTCTGAAATGGGAACAGGCATTCCCCAAGGTGCTTCATCTGTATTTGGAATTCATCCTCGTTTACATGATTCCCCATCACGTCACTTAAGTGTCCCACCCTATCCACAGTCCTCCATTGACTGTAAAAGCACTCCGTATGGGGTCTTGTCTTTGTTTTGTACTTGTTATGTGGGGTCTGCATTAGAAGAGGGTTTGTGTACTGGTTCTCCATACGCGTGCTTTTGTTTGCGGACAATATCCGAGTCAGATGATTGTTTCTTTTTTTGTTATTTAAATATGTTATAGAGGAACAGTTGTATATAATCTACATTAACAAGATCTCTTTCACCTGCACACATGGTTTTCACCGGCTGCTCAGGATGAATTGCTTTCTAAATAATTTGATTAATGTATTTAGTAATCTTCTCAAAGAACTTAGTCATTAGGATGGCCTGTAGGGTTACCTGCAGCAACGTGACCTATAATGGTGAGGAAATTTTCACTGTCAAAGAAACTATCAGGCAGGTTAGATGTGTTCAATACAAAACAGCCACCTCAAAAACTATTGGAATAGCATGAAGTTGTCTGTACATTTATCAGAGGCTGAAAATCCAAATACTAATAATGGCCACAATTGAACATATATACTGAATCAATCCAAAGTTATGGATCATTCAACTTCTACATCATGCGCCGCTGGTAATGACGTCTGGTAAAGTTCGAATTCGTGAATTTCTGGGAGACGCAAATTACGTGTTTACTTTGATTTCCTTGTTTTATGTATAAGTGCAGTATTTATCCGCGGACTGATGGTAACTTGTACTCTAACTCAAAGGAAATGGCACCCTTTTGTCTCATAATTTCACCTGAGTTGATAGGATCTAATTAAATTAATTTGAAAAAGTATATATTTATCATGGTATTTGGTTTCAGAATACGCTCCAACAAAGGCGGTTCCCCAATTCAAAGGCTTAATAAATAAATTCTTGTTTAAGTCATTTTTTTCGGAGATTCTACTTTGCCAAATATGTAAATGGTTTCAACTTGGCTTTGAACTTGTCGCCAGATCTTATTGTATCATTTCTTTAAGTTCAAGTTAATCATGGATTGTCTGTGTGCACGAAATATCTTAACTCACAGACACCACACCCGTGTTTGTTGGGTCTGTGTACTAATCTCGGTGTTTTCAGTGCCCCTAACAGGAATCTGATTCTGATGCTTACTTCTCAGAAACATTAATAAAAAGTCAATACAAAAGTGCATATGTTGGGGAATTGTGTAAACTTTAAAATCTTTCCATCTAAAAAAAGGGGGACTTTTATGTTTACTTATGTATTTGTCAAGAATAAGTTAAAGAAGTTGGCGCCACCACGTAGTGAGCTACAATAACATCGCATTTGGGACTATAATTTAACTAGCTTAAATGAAGCCAAGTGTTGTTACGCACAATTGTGATGTCATTTTTGTGTAGCCATAAAGACAGTGCAAAAAAATTGAAAATCAAACATTAAAATTTGCTAGGATGAATACTGAATTAAGGAATTTGACCGACCTCATTTCTCAAACCACCGCTATGTCGCAAAAACTAGTTTCGATGAATGCATAGATGTTTAGAACTGTAAAAATCATTTGTAACAAGAGCCACATATGTCACGTGTAGGCTCTGGAAAAAAATCAATGCCAGTCCTATTTAAAAATTGTAGTGGATTTTTGCATTGACCCCACGTTTTCTAGGCGTCAGTGACGAAAATGTCGCTTGAAGACCTTGATGATATGCGCTTGCGCTTTGTTTTTGAGTACATATTGTGCATGACGGATACAAAGGTGGAAAAATTGTTAAAGATGAGGGAAGACACAGCTCTCATAGATAAAATTACTGATTTCTTTGAAAACCAGGAAGAGCAGTTATTAGTAGTTGTGGCAGCAACCTCTGCGACTCTGGAGATATACAACGCATTTCCCGGCGTTATGAAGAGCAAAGGTTTCTACTTTAGGAAGAACAGTAAAATCAGTTTTGAGAGAAACGCAGAACTTCAACAATTAAAAGCAGGCATAACTTGTGGGGATTTGCATAAATCTCCCATTCACCATTTCATTGCGTTTGTTAATTCAGTAAGGCGTTTGTTCACATTATTACCTGCACCAGGTGCTTTCTCCCTTCGTTCTTAATGAAAAAAACCGTGAAGATTGGCCAGATTCACTGAATGAATATATTAAGAGGGACCTTTACAATTTACAAAAGAAATCTGAATTCGTACTCGCGAGAATGGAGGGTAAAACGTATCTGGCTCATCCAGTTGGACTAGACAAATTGGTTGATGGACAGGATCCTGTTGCGTCAAAGTGAGCACCGTTTTTTTATAAGTCTAGTTTCAATTTCTTATACGTTTGCTACGCCTCAAATTATAACGAATTTTAATCATGCTTAAATTTTGTAGACACGCATTATTGTTTGTTCATTTAATGACTTTACCTTAGTCTATTTGAAAGTAAATAACCTCAGAAATCACATTGGTATAATTAGCTGTTAGCTAAATGATTGCCGAATTCGAAACTTTAAGTTCACCTCAAGTGCACACATATCTATTGTCAATTAGTAAAATTTTGTGGCACCCAAGAAAGTTCAAATTTTTGCACAACTAATTCATGAATAGCCCGCTCACTTTAATGTAGAGAACAGTGAAAATCGAAATTTCTTTGTCTTGCAAATGTAGCTGACACTTAAACTAAACGGGGCCTTTTGATAAATTTATCCTGTTTAAATTTAAACCATTCTAATAATGTAGGTTTTTACAATGATATCTATTGAGCTATTTTGAAGACATGCACGAATTTTGACTTTCTGAAGAGAATATGTTTCAAAACAGTCATTGTGTATAAAAGTTGGAAGCAGAACAAGTTCCCTACCACCATAGCTCCGTTCATAGCGAACACTAAAATAAGAGCATTTCTAAACAGTAATTTGTACTATGTAGTAAATCAAGTAATGTTTCCTTATGTACTAGTAACTTAGTGAGGATAATGATCTTTTTTGTGTGAGAAAAAGATTCGTTTTATAATATCTTCACTGCAAACCTCAATAACTAGTTTGATGTCCACTTGAAAGTACACGGGCATGGGAAAAGGCATCTGCTAAATGTGCTCTCCCACTACCGACAGAAAGAAGCAATAGTTTAATCGGTGCATAAGTTAACTTTTACTTAATCAAGGGGTGAAGATGTGATTGGGAGCATGATGTACTCGATGGAGACTGCAGTGGTGGAGTGGAGTAACCAGGTCAACGAGTGCCTAGAGCAACACTCAGGGCAACTGACCGTGGAGGGCCAGTTTCCTTTGCCCATCCAGGAATACGAGTTTTGGCGCCAACGTATGACTTGCATGCACGACATCTACGACCAGCTCGTTCATCCCCAGGTCAAAAAGATGGCAATCATTCTGGAACAAAACGAATCCGCCTACTCAGCCTCATTTAAGGAAATGTTCAAGAAAGTGGTTCGAGGTTCGTTCGAATCTGACAGCCAAGCCGACTGTTTCGAGCTATTAATTTATCGCAAAGGATCAGAGCACCATACAGTGTCAGGAGCTAGTAATTTGCTTAAGTAAAAACAACACACAACGTGAACTTTTTCCCACTTAAGTTAACAATTGCATGCAAAAATCCTGCCTCAATACCTGCAATTAGAATAACTAGCTTCGTGTCAAAATCACCTTTGAGTGTACATATGAGAGAAAAATGTCGTTCGTATCCACTCAGATTGTGCCAGACTACTTCTAACCTTTTAGTCCAGAAGTCGTGTGCATTAATCCTTGGAAGCTGTTAAAAATCCAAGACATGCCCCTTGATTTTGCTAGTTGCTACAATGGAATTGCCGTAATTGACTTTCCGTTTATACCAAGATTTTCACGGTGCTTATGCCTCACGCACATGAAACAGACATCCACTAGCTTTCTCCAAACGTCGACCTATGTCCCCATTACGACGGCTGGCGAAAACACGTTCGATAGCAGCCAGATATTAATCAAAAATGATATTCCATGCAAAATAACCCACAAAAAGTGCAACAGCCAACATCGTGCAATGGGTTGATAATAGTTTCAATCAAACACGGAATTACTGGGGTGCAATTTTGTTGTCATTTGTCTTTTTAGCTGTTGTTGAGTCTGAGACCATCGTGGTCTTTTTGACTCCATTAATGAATTACCTCAATGACTTGGAAAACACTGCTTTTGATGAGTGTAGGTCGGCCATCCAGCCCATTGTGCACATGCTGGCTTTGATTTGGGTCAACTGTCAGTACTACCGCAAAACAGAACAGATGGTCATTTTGATCACTGAGATCGGTAACCTTCTTATACAACAGGTGAGTCCTTTTTCATCATATACTCCAACAATAGTCGTCATTTCGGAGAAACTTCTACGATGAAAAGATGAAAAAACCTAAAATAAAGGGTGTTTAGTCAGATTAGTGCGCACTCACATAGATATGCAGCCATGGATTTGACATTAGAGGAGAAATTCACTAACAACCGTCTCCCCATTTTCTTAGCGTAATTTGCTAAAGCATACACAAGAACATTCCGCATACGAAACCACGTGCATCAACTGTAGACAGAATTAAAAGTTTCTTATAAAATTGTGGTGACTTCGATCGGCTTTTCTGCAAATTTGAGCGACTTGTTAAGTCTATCCGAGGTCAGATACCGCAAACAAGTAAGAAATAAAATTGTACCGAGCAGCACCGAAGAAGTTTTTACAAACATGTTGAAGCCATCGTCATATTTATTCCTATGTCACATAGTTTGTTCTTTCACATTTTAGTGTCGAACATACCTTGATCCTTCAGAGATAGTGAAGGAGGAACCAGATAGTGGAATGAAGAAAATTAACGAAGCTCTAGACACTTTCAATTACTTTAAGCTCGTTGTTGATGAATACAGAACGAACGTAAAGGAATCCTGCATTCAACAGGGTGTTGAACCTTCAGAATGGGTTTTTCACTCCTCTTGGGTATTCAGTCGTATTGATGCATTCATTCAGCGTCTTGAACTTATAAAGGTTCGTGGGTTCCATTTTGGTTTATAGATGTACGAGACGTAATGACAGTAAGCAAGCTTACGTTTTCATGTTAAAGTAATGCTCTTGATTTGGTGTATCGAGACAATCGGACAATTAATAAATAAATCGAGGTCTTCGTATCGTGGCTTTAGCTCGCCGTTAGTTAAATTTAAACATATGAAATATTTTTACCTAAATGGTTAATGCTGAATAGGCAGTGGATTGAAGGAAAAGCTAACGTTCTTTTGGAGTGATCCAGGCTCCAGCGGATGACGATTGTAAATGTGCCTCGTTCTAATTTGGGTTTTGCTTCATTTACTTGTTCCATTGAGTAGAGCAAAAATCAACTCTTTGCTTACCCATGCGTCTTGTAATTAATTTTTTACAGAAATTCTTTACATGCAACACCGACTATAATCGCCTTGAAAAGGTTGAAGCACTTGGTGTAGTTGGTGCTACACTTTCACAACACTTGGCGAATCTTTACAAGGAATATCAAGACGCATACAAAAATTTCACCGATCTCAATATGGATTGTCTGTCGACAGAAAATGACGTCTTTTTGAAAAAGGTTGGCAAATATTTCCACGTGATAGAAGATTTTGACCATCGCATGACCACCATCGTACTCAAGAATTTCAGTGACTGTCCCGATGCTGCGTCCACATTCAAAACCATCTTTATGTTTGGGCCGTTGCTTTCTAGGCCAGTTATTGCACCCAAAATTGATCACTGTTTCTACAAACTCATTGAATTTATGCATAGTGATCTGGACGAGTGCAAGCTTACTTTGGACAGGCATCTAGCCAGTCAAGATATGCTAAAAGAAGCTATTTTTAAAAATTTACCACCAGCTTCGGGGGCTATGGCCTGGTCCATGCAACTTCTCAGAAGAGCCGAGGCCCTTATGAGTCCTCTTCGCCATATCGACCATTTGTGAGTTCGTGTAGTTTTGCCATGTTTATTTAGAGATTCGGAATCAGCTGGTCTGCTATTCAGACACCGACTGCAGCATTTCTTTATCTCTCCGATCTTTTTTAGAGCTAACTTGAAGTGTTCTAAGCTAGGCGAATGAAACGTAACAAGTAATAGGTGTTTCATAACTTTTGACTTATCTTTTACCAATTCGACGCAATCCCAGTTCCGAGCTGTTTAATTCGAAGTAGGCTCAACTGTCCGAATGCGCATTGACTAGGTTTATTTAAGTGAATGAAAAAATATCGGACACGGTGTGATGTTGACGGCTCCCCCCCTAAGCGGCAAAGTTACAAACCCTCTTAAACTCAACACGGTGAAACCGAAGTGGATGAAAATGTCACCACTAGGTAGTTTTGTTTGCCTACCACCACAATCCCAAAATATCGTATTATAGCCACAGTTATGACTGGTCTTATGGGTCAGTGGAGGCGACTTTGAGTAAGTCGTAGAATAACAGAAAAGTGGCTTGTTGTGTTTTTCCCTGAAGCCTTAACTAATTTCGACCCAGATTAAGCTTTACCTTCAAGTCATCGACATGCAACACGCACAAATTAGATTACACTTTTTTAAATCATGACGAACTATTAAATGGGTACTTTGAAAACTGATCCCAAAGGTCTAAAGTGGTACTTATAGCTACTTTTATTTACAAGGTAGTAAATTTTAATACTACGTAGACGAATAATATATAATGAAATCAATGTAAGGTCAGTAAGGGCACCCCCAGTTTAGGCCGTAATGGCCTCTCCTCACAACATTTTCATGGCACAAGCTTGGACTCAGTTGCGTTGATCGGCATGGCCTTGAAAATTTGCCGGCCTCTGACACTTTAATTGCGGTTCATATACCCGTCTTTTGACGATAGTGGGCTGTATGCTGCCATGACATTTACACTTCATTCTCCATTTCTACTGCTATAAGGGCTTGCGATACAGACCTAAGCCTTTGTCTCTTTGAAGCTATTATCTAACCTTAAACCCGACCTTGAACCATCAACTTTCAATTCTGGAAAAATTCATCGATAAAGGTTTCATTTTCTTCCATGGATTAAGCAAAATTTGCTCTCTTAAACATTAAGCCACCCAGCATTTTATGATGCAGCAATACCTCTGATTGTATTGACCCAGAACTGTCAACCCGCCACCAGCTTGGAAAGCGGCCATCGTCTTGTGAATGATTCTCCTTCTTTTCTAATAAGTAAACTTGGAATTCGAATTTCTTTCGGTAAATTGCTACACAATTAACTTTCCAACTCACTAGGTCATAAATATGGGAGCAAAGACTCTCATTAAACGTCAGATTTCGAGTTTGAATACTCATTCAATTCCGAAAAAAATTACAGAAAGTCTTGTATTGTCAAAACATCCTCATTCCATGTATAGTCTTGCCCCAAATTTGGAAATTTTGATAGCAACGATTACAGTAATAGGACTTTTTGTTTATAGAGCTACGAAGACAGAACGTGCAGATAAATTGAGGCAGAAATATGAAGAACTTACCACTCTTCTGGCGGAGTAGGTCCATAATTCAAATAATTACTCCAAATGTTCTACGCCTGGTAGTGTGAATAACAAATTTTGTATTTTTGCAGTTTTCGTAAAAGAAAGCTTGACGAACTCTGTCAATCGGCTCCTGAAAAATGCCAAGTTAATTTAAAACTGCCCCTGTTGAAGAGAGACCCAGGTACTCTCCTTATGGAGGTCAATTTCGACAATCAGTTAATTGAAATTCTGCGTGAGGTACATTACCTTCTGCAGATGAGTGGGGAGGGCGTCTGTGATCAAGAAATGCCTCCTGATTTCGAAGGACTCATTCCAAAACCTGTGGACGAGATCAAAGAAAAGCTTCCCTCCGAAACGCTGGAGCTCTTTGAGGAAGCCGAACCCCTTAGGGAGGCCCACCTTAAGCTAAATCAAATTGCTAACGCTTATAACACCGTCCGTCAGCATACTTACACCGTAGAATATCCTCTGATTTCGACGGAAGTCGAGGCATTCGACAAGTCACTCGCTCCTGCTTTCAAGAATCTTACCTGGAAAAATCGTAAGTCTATCTCTTTGTGTCAGTAAATTTCAGTTTTGAAACGATATTTAGGTTTTATATACACCTCCTAAAACAGGTTATTAAAAGTGAAATCCTTTTTACACCAATTTTATTAACTTGCGCCCTGTTCAAAACCTACGCTTTTTCGTGTCTATATCTTCACATTTACCATAAACTACACTCCATCGATGATAGCCACTACTTCCTCCTCTTTCTAAATCTGAACAAATTTCTTCCATTCGTTTCTATTATGGACCACATGTTTTGTATGAGTCAACGCTCAAACGACGCTGAACCTTGTTCAACGCTTAAAGGATCACCCATACTGTAGAGTTAATTAAATTAAGATTTTTGTTAAAGCGACGCATGATCAGCCTTGGTCTCACCCATGATTATACAGTTTTAATCGTCCAGATTTGCATCTGCAACGGTTTCTCGCCTTCTTCATTGATTGACCCTCGCTCTCCTTGGATTTGCTGAGTTTATGTCCCCTTTAAAACGTTGGGTTAAACAGATTTAAGAGAAACCTGCAATTGTCACAACTTACAGGTGTGCATTTTGGACATTCTTGTTCCACTGAGACATGGTGACAGAGGTTTTCTTCCGAGGTTGTCATTTAATTGCGGTTAGAGACTACCAAAGGTACCCAACTGATTGCATGCAGTTCAAAGATTACTGAAGTGCGTTCGTTAGTTCAACTGTTTGAAGGAATTGTGTAGACAATGGCAGAACTAACGTTGTGTGCTAAAACCTCAGTAAACGAAATTCGCAAATAAATTGAGTGAAGATCGTTTGAGGTCAACGGTACGCAGCAGAGAATAATTCGAAATCCTCTCTCTTCAGTGGCAACTGAGAATATGTGTTTTAATCTTCATAAATTTGTGTAGATATGTTCAACACTTGCGTTTAGTAATTTTATAGGAAAATATTAACTTTTTCACGAAACTGATGTCATATTTTATAGAGATACTTCTTTACATGGTTTTTAAGTGCTAACCAAAGTTTTGATTTAGCCTAAGCTAATCTTCAGAAAAAATAATTTATTTGAACTTTTAAAATTACGAAATTATCTAGGCTGCACTAAATTATTAAAAACTTGCGTATTATCGTATTCCAAACGTATCTTTAATGTGTCGACGTCAAGTAAGACTAAATATCTATAAGCATTCCAATGTAATTTGGAAATCACAGATGTCAATACTACCTTCGTTGAGCACATTTCTGATTGAAAGCCTTATCTTCATCCAGAAATTGTACCCCTTCAGATCATTTCCGCCCATTATTTTGGAATTTGTAATAAGATTCGAACGAGACTTTTCCTGTTTCTTTTTTAAAGACGACATGGACTTTATTGACTCCAACTTGGATATAATAGGTGATTTACGTGACCGTGTGCTCACAGCTCACGAGAACTTACAGAAAATAAGCATTCAGGCCTCGTTGTGGAATGCTATACCTCTGTACCAAGGCAAGGAGAGGAAGTATGACTGCCTTATTCCCTTGGAGGATAGGGAAAACATAAAAGAATCTCGTTACCGAGAGATGGTGGATGCTGCCGAAAAGATTCTCCGACTAGTAGCTGTAAAGTATACTCTTTTCTTTATCATTTCATGGTCATCGTTTTGTCGACTCTTTACTAAGGTGTAAAAATAAAAATCGATTTCATGCATTTGTTCAACAAACATTTTTCCTTTAATGTCAACGGCGAGTAGTGAGTCGTGCACCAATGGCAAATGGCGCAGAAATTCATCAAAGTAAACTGTCCCTGTGACCTGTGGCATGAGAATCGGTGTCGCTAACGTGGTCAAGGATCTTTTTTTATCAAGGCAAGGAGTTCGAGTCTTTTGTTCACGAAATAAATGGTGGAAGAGAATATATCTCCTGCAAGCTTGTAAACCTGTAACCCTTTCCATAACCATCGTTTTCAATTATTTCCCATATTCAGGAAAACATGTATCTGTACAAAGCCAACCCTGATTCGCCGGAGTGGATATCTTATCAGGAAGCAATGGAAGATGTAATTCTCGAAGGTCTAACGGAAGCGGTTCGTTGCAGTTTGGCCTACCTTTCTGACCACACGGACAAGTCAAAGACCGAAATGCCAATAATGCAGGGGACACTCATCATTGATGTCAGTTTATTTTTCCTAGTTTCATTCTATTGCATTATCAAGCCAGTGGAAACCCCTTTGCCAATGCTTTTCAAAGACTGTTGCAACTTTCCAGAGATAAACTTTAAAATGAACTAATTATAGAAACCAATGATTCGAAATGAATTATATCGATGTTTCATTCATTCGAAATTTCTAAAAATGACTGGCACGATAAGCAACTAGAACAACCAGACAATTGAGAATGGCTTGCTCCTCCATTCATCACTGTCATAAAGTATAAGTTTAGAATGCATTACACGAGAAAAACTAGTAGGTAGTTAATGCAAACGAGTTGTTTCTTCCGCTTCTTTATAGAGCACTCAACTCAGATTTACACCAGCCATGCAAGAAGCTCAGGGTGAAAGTCTAATGGACTTGGTGGACAGCTTGGTGCAGGACATTACTGACCAGTCGCGCCTGGTGCCCCTACTTTCCAGCCACCCACCACTGCCGGACATTAAAGCCGAGATTGAGGCAGCCGAATTGAAGGCTCAGGAAGAACTCGCCAAGGAAGCAGCATCGCTGGATGCCACTGCCGACTCGAATGAAGAGGAAGGCGAAAAAGAGGGGGCAGAGGACCTAGAAAATGCCGCTCCCCCTGAAACCCTTGTAGCTGAAAACTCACTCCAACAAAGTGGGAGCACGATCTCTAAAGTCACAGAGGAGAGTGTCCGGATCTCCAACACAATTAAAGATTGGGTTGGTTTTTCCAATCAGGTCATGCAAACCCCTGAAATAGCAGACCTCATTATGAAAATCACTGACCACGTTACAGCCGTAATGCGTGCTGCATCTGAGTACCAGGCAAATCTTGAATCACACTACTCGTTTTACTGGGCCGAAGATCGGCGAGAGTTTATTCGTCAATTTTGTCTGTACGGAAGACTGCTGACACGAGACGACGTGGATGGCAATGGCGAAATTACTGCACCAGAGAACCCACCCACCCTGGAGCAATTTAGAGAAATCATTCTTCGGTATGACAAAGTCTTTGAGGATGTCGAAAAGCTAGAGGATGCGCATGTCTTTGACAACTGGATGCGCGTTGACCTGAAGCCCTTCAAAGTGGCTTTGCTTAGCGAAATTAGGCAATGGAGCGATAAGTTCAAACAGTACCTAGTCGACCATGTAACAAATACATTGAGTGGTTTAAGTTCTTTCATCCACGACAGTAATGTCGACTTGAGCTTCGAGGGTCCCGCCGAGAAAATTACCTATGATAAGTTGGTCACCATCCTCGAGCGATTAAAACTTATCAGAGAAGCTGAGGAGGCGACGGACGCCGGATTTGAGCCACTAAGGGAAACAGTTGCCTTACTGAAGGAGTTTGGTGAAGAGTTGCCCGATTCTGTTATTAAGCTCTTAGAAGTAAGTTTATAGCCCTTCACTCATGGTCTTTTGATTACCCAATGCATATAAACTATGGTGTGTACTCAAGGTGCTACCAGAACAATGGAACGAGTTGAAAAACTGCTCTGTGATTACCAAACAGAAGATGCAGCCCTTGCAGGAGAGGGAGGTTCAAAATATCCGCACGTTAAGTTCCGTCTATGATGAACAGGTGTCAGTAATGCGACGCGAGTTCGCCGAATCAAACATTTTCCTGTATGAATGTCCCGACCCCTATAATCAGCTTGATAAGGTAAGCGAAATTTTGCAACTCTTTCCAATGTCTTCGGCATTTCTTTCATTGTTGTCGTATTTCGTAGTGGGATGTTCGCCTAAGTGAGACGGAAGAAGGCGTGGCTGCAATGCAGATTTCTGCCAAGTCATTTGATGTTAGAGATATACCAAACTACGTGGACTTGAAGACTATGAGGAGGGAAATGAAGGCCAACAAAAAAATGTGGGATTTGGTTCATACTTTCAAGAGCTATGTAACCTCGTGGAAAACTCAGCTTTGGAAGGCTGTTGACTTTGAAACAATTGAAGATGTAGGCTGATGAATTATTGCCAAGCTTTGTTTGCATAGATAGCCCTGATTTAACTGAAGTTTCTACTCCCAATTTAGGTTATTCGCGACGTTTCCTTGGAGCTGCGGGCAGTTGATAAGGATGTCAAACGGTGGTCAGTTTTTAAGGGCTTGGAGGCCGCCTTGAAGGACATAGGGGCTTCGGTGTCTGCTGTCAGTGACTTGCAAAATCCCGCTGTCAAGGATCGCCACTGGGTGGAACTCATGCAGGAGACTGGTGCTGTAATTGACATCAGCGACGACACCACACTAGAAGCCCTCCTTTCCCTGAATTTACACAAATACGAAGATGAGGTGCACGGAATCGTCTCAAAGGCGTCGAATGAACAGAAAATTGAGGGCGATCTTGCAAAGATTGAGTCCATCTGGAAGAACATGTTTTTCGAATATGAAACCCACGAACGCACTGGACTGCTTTTGCCCAAACAGACAGAAACTCTCACAACAATTCTTGAAGAAACCCAAGTCAAAGTACTCGACATGATGGCTAATAGAGACAATGCATACTCAATTGTTAAAATTACTTACTGGAACAAGATATTATTCACTGCTGACAAAGTTCTTACCTTGTGGTTTGAGACTCAGCGTGTTTGGTCGGGTCTTGAAGCCATTTTTGTCCTCTGCGAAGATATCCAAGAACAAATGCCTAAAGACGTTGATCTGTTTTTTGCTCACGATAAGGAATTCCGAATTCTGATTCAAGAAATGGCAAAGAAGCCCAAAATCATCGAAGCCACAACGAGTCAGCCAGAGCTATTTGATAACATCCAAGCTGTTCGTGATGGCTTTTTCTTTTGTGAAAAGGCATTAGCCGTCTATTTAGAGGCCAAACGACTGGCCTTCCCGCGCTTCTACTTTGTTTCCCAGGCCGACCTTATGGATATTGTGAGCAAAGGAAAAATGCCCGAGAAGGTGTTTAAGCATTTATCCAAGCTTTTTGATAGCATTTGTAATCTCAAAATCTCCAAATCCGGAACTACCTTAACCGCTCACAAGATGGAGGCTAAGGTGAGTATTTTATTTATTTCAATATACGATTGCTTAAAATAAATTGTACACCTACCTTTTAATCCCGTTTCAGGACGGTGAGATTGTCAAATTCCTTTCTGCCTTTACATTAGTCGGCCAAGTTGAGCAGTGGCTGGATCGCCTTCTAAGCGAAATGGTTCATACTCTGAGGCTGACACTTGCAGATGCAGTAGCGGCATATGAAGAAAAACCTCGTGACCAGTGGATCTTTGACTATCCTGCACAGATCGCTCTTACGGGTTCTCAAATAGGCTGGACTGCAGAGGTCAATATAGCATTCGCTCGCCTTGAAGAAGGTCTTGAAAACGCAATGAAGGAGTACAATAAGAAGCAGGTAAACTCCCTCGGAACCCTGATTGAAATGCTGCTGACAGATCTGACCCCTGGAGACCGACAGAAAATCATGACGCTCTGTACCATCGACGTGCACAACAGGGATGCCGTCTCAAAACTAATCTCCATGAAAGTAGACAGCTCCAAGGCATTTGCGTGGCTTTCTCAGCTTCGGGTGAGGTGGGATGAACACAAGAAGGAATGCTTCATCAACATCTGCGACGCCGAGTTTGCCTACGCACATGAATACCTAGGATGCACGCCACGTCTAGTAGTTACACCGCTCACTGATCGATGTTACATAACCCTAACACAGTCACTTCATCTCTGCATGAGCGGGGCACCGGCCGGGCCCGCAGGAACTGGCAAGACTGAGACGACGAAGGACCTGGGAAGAGCTCTCGGTATCATGGTCTATGTCTTCAACTGCTCTGAACAGATGGACTACAAATCTGTTGGTAACATATACAAAGGCCTCGCTCAGGCCGGAGCTTGGGGCTGTTTTGATGAGTTCAATCGCATTGCTGTCGAAGTCCTTTCTGTTATTGCAGTGCAGGTGAGACCATAAAATGTGTAATTTGTGTACATTCATTGCTACATAACTTTCGCAAACCTTTCGGCATAGACAATCCAAACCCCTTGTTTTGGGTTTATTTCTGTAGCAAGTAAAATTAAGCATATATTTTGGACCATAATATTTAGATTTATTATATATTCAAAGGAGTTGGCATGATAAAAAATGCCAAAAGTTTGCAGTGCAAACGAATTTAGTCATGAATAAAGCCAATTTGAATTTACAATTGCAAAATTGTCGGTAATTTAAGGTTATTTTGTGAAGTAAAACAATTGTGATACCAAAGTCACCCTGTCGAAGAAAGGTTATCAAGAAAAATTGGGGAATAAAGATCTCCCTCTTGTATTAAGCTTAAAAAATAGGCCTCTGTCATTTGTTTCTGCTACACGCTTTTACCAACAAACGCACTTGAGCCAGGAACTTGTTTAATAACTATCAGAGTGGTTAGTTATAGCTCAGCAGCATAATACATTGGGGTGCACTAGTAGATCCTGGCTGATCCGTTAATTAGAAACAAAAGGACCCGCCTGACTAATGCGTAATTTACCAAAAGACCTCTGAAAGGATAGTTTTGTGAATGAGATCCAAAAAAGTGACATGACAGGGTTCATTATGATGCCAATTGACAACACGACAAAACCTCCAATTAGCTTCCTCGTCCAAATAAATTTGGACCGAATTGATCGCACAAGCAGATTGCAAATTCGTCTGCTGCTTTTCCAGGCAGATAGAGTGGGCAAGCACTTTTGCAACTGTGCTGGTAAATAATTTTTATTCATTCCATTAGGATGATTGTTACTTCGTAATAAATAACAAGTAGGTTTTCATTGCTTAAATCTGAGGTGTACTGGAGCTCGAAGTGCCGCTTTTCATCACAGCCAATTGTTGACGTAATGCTGGCTTAAAACTGAATTTTTTTATTCTACTTTGAATTGAAATAGGTCAAGTCCATTCAGGATGCCATCAAAACGCGAAAAGTCACCTTTGACTTTTTGGGTGAAGTCATTCCACTAAAACCAGCTGTTGGCCTGTTTATCACCATGAACCCAGGCTACGCCGGTCGAACCGAGCTTCCTGAAAATCTGAAGGCACTTTTCCGGGAAGTGTTTTTAGGTTAAAGGCTGGTTTGTTTTCCTGATCCAAACTGAATGCAAAGAAATATTTGCTCGCATACTACACGCTTATCTCAACGGATATTCAAAGTTCCCTAGTTCCCCTTTTTTCCAACCTATCTCATCATTTTAGTTTTCTTATGGCCCCTATGGCCGCATTTAGGTTTTTGCACTTTCCGAGACCTCATCATCCCTTTCTTTCATTTGAATGAAATTCGTGATCCTCTCCAATCCATGCATAATCAGACAATGAAAAAGGAAAATCCTAAAACTTACCTAACATTTTGAGTATTCCGAAGATTTAAATTTGGTCAACTATTTAATGGTATGATTTGCTTTAATTTTAGCCCTTGTGCCATGGTCGTCCCGGATTTCGGCTTGATCTGCGAAATCATGTTGGTGGCTGAGGGTTTTCTGAGTGCTCGCGTCCTAGCTCGCAAATTCATTACGCTGTATGAGTTGTGTAAAGAGTTGCTCTCCAAGCAGGACCACTATGATTGGGGTCTTCGAGCCATCAAATCAGTCTTGGTTGTCGCTGGATCCCTGAAAAGAAACAATCGCGACATGGCTGAAGACGCCGTACTTATGCGAGCTCTTCGCGACTTCAACACCCCTAAGATTATCACCGACGACCTGCCTGTATTTCTAGGTCTGATTAAGGACCTATTTCCTGCTCTTGAAGCGCCAAGAAAGAGGAATCTTAAGCTTGAAGAGGACGTTAAGAAGGCTACCGAAGACCTTGGCTTGCAAACGGAGGAAGCATTCATCTTAAAGGTGGGTAAAAACAGTAAGTATTGTCAACGGTAAGAACTCTGTGTCGCGTATTTAGCTTCAAGTTTCACTAGAGAAGATTCGCTGCTTAATTTCCAACCAAATTCATGGGGCGGTTTCAGTCAATTAACCCAATTTATATATTTAGCAAGCTACTCAATGTAATTAGTAAGCCTACGGATAATGGTTTTATTTTGCACTACCAACAGTCCTGATACTTTGTTTTAATCAACCTATAATGCGTCATTGTCAACCCCAGAAACTGGTGCTAGTGGCTTCGACGAAAACAAAAACTCAAGACCCAACATTTATTGCCAACTATTGACGGTATAATTTCTTCTTCGATTATTCATTATGCTGTGTGATTTAGCAGGAAATTCTAGATGTCGGTCTCGCTGTAGGTTGTGCAATTGGATGAGTTGTTTGCCGTGCGCCACTCCGTCTTCATTGACGGCAGCGCCGGAGCCGGAAAGAGCGAAGTGTGGCGCACCCTGCACCACACCCACCAAATGAACGGCAGGACGCCAACCGCAATCGATCTAGACCCCAAAGCTGTCACTAACGACGAGTTGTTTGGCATTATTAATCCTGCTACAAGAGAGTGGAAAGACGGTAGGTTTGGTGGATTTACCGCTAACAACTTTAGCAACCCTCTTGAGCACTCTTCATTGCTACCACATGTTTATAAATTTTAATTTGATCAGAGAACGTTATTGCAGGAGTAGGGTTTCACAGAGCCACTATCTTTGAATGCATGTGTTGTAGGCCGAACGAAGAAGTCACACCTTTCCGGAGACAAATTCCTCATAAAAAATATAGATTATTAAAGAGCAACTTTGAGGTGTATCCAAAGTGAATTAACTACCCTATTTTTACCCTACACTCCGACATTCTAACCCCATCATGTTGGTTGGCGCCTCCGTTTTCACTGACAATAACTGCGCCAATTACGTCGTGTCCAGTTACCAACTCGTGATTTGTCTTCACTATGAATACGTTCTGAACCAGTCAGTGATGGAAGTAATGCATAAAAAAATCTTAGTGTCTTTCCTTCGCAAAGTAACTGTTTTCGGGATTTGTGTCTCAGGTCTCTTCTCTACAATCATGCGTGACATGGCAAACCTCACGCATACTGGTCCCAAGTGGATTGTTCTTGATGGCGATATTGATCCCATGTGGATTGAATCTCTGAACACAGTCATGGACGACAACAAGATCCTTACATTGGCCAGTAATGAACGTATTCCTTTAACACCAACAATGCGGCTCCTATTTGAAATTAGTCATTTGAAAACGGCCACACCTGCCACCGTCTCACGGGCTGGCATCCTCTACATTAATGCTAGTGACCTAGGCTGGTTACCGTAAGTGAACACCTCCCCAAAAGATAGGAATTTAAACGTAGTTTGTGCATGAGATCCCAGAGTTCGCCAAAGATGCGGATATCATGCAAAATTTGCGTGTAGGTTGGCGATGTTTTGGAGACAACTTGCATTAGTTTATCTTAGATGGAAGGCGGTGTAGAAAAAATTACAATGATCTAAGACGAATCAGTTGTTAAACGTTCAAAAAAATTCTTCTGGGCGACCAAAGAGGGTTTCCAGAATTGCGGATCTAATGTACATTTTCAAAGGGTTGCCGGGATTTCAACTCACTTTGTATTAACAACACACTAATTCAAAATCTTTTTAAAAACCTCAACGAAAGTTTTAATGCGATTCGCCCTTGCAATGCACTAACTATGCGAGGCACTGACCATGGCAGTCATTCAAGTAGGCGTTGACACCTCAGTGAACGCCTCTGACGCATCGTACCGGCACTTGAAGGTTTAGTCGATGTGTTAGCCTACAAAAATAGTGGGAACAGTTAAAAAGCTTGCCCACCCAGGACAAAGGCACGATGTTAAAAAAAGACGGACAGCTTGGACGATGAAAGTTTGCAAACGCATCCTGCCGAATAGAAACCAACTTACCATCAAAGATGAGTCACCTCTCATGAGTCAAGGTTGTTTTAGGGAAGCTAACTTAACATCAAACAAATCAGTTGACAGTTATACCCTGTGTTTTATAGGTATGTGCACAGTTGGTTGGATTCCCGTGTGAAGGAAAATAAAGTTCTTTCGAGAACTGAACGTCCAGCTTTGTCAATTTGCTTTGATAAATACGTTGGCCCCTGCCTGGAGGTTTGCAATACCAAGCTAAAAAAGATCACTCCTATACCAGATCTGGCGCACGTCAATATGCTGTGTTATTTGCTAGAGTGTATGCTAGACACCCAGAAGAATTCAAAAGATCACCGTGAGTTTACAAAAGAAAATTACGAAAGTCTGTTCTGCTTCTGTTGTGTTTGGGCCATGGGAGGAGCTCTCTTTAAGGATCAAATGGGCGATCACAGACATGAATTCCACAAGTGGTGGATCAATGAATTTAAGACAGTCAAATTCCCTTCATCGGGAACAGTCTTCGATTTTTACTGGAACTTAACGAGCCGTAAATTTGAGCCTTGGAGTTCACTGCTAGAACCCTACGTAAGGGACCCTGATCAGCCTCTGCAGGTGAACTGAGTTTTGCTTTATTTTCTCTCTCCAATGGATTTCCAAGTCTATTTCTCACCCATGTTTTCCCATCCATTACTAGAATTGCCTCGTTCCTACCGGTGAGACCATTCGTACGCGATATTTCCTGGACAAACTGGTGCATTTGGGGAAACCAGTAATGCTTGTCGGAGGCGCGGGAACGGGCAAATCAGTTCTCCTTCAGGACCTGTTTTCACATCTCTCAATCGACGTTTTCATGGTGAAGAATATCTCTTTTAACTTTTACACTACCAGCTTGATGCTACAAGAAATTCTTGACAAAAGCCTTGAGAAAAAGGCGGGAAAGAATTATGCACCACCTGGTCAGTTTCGAATGATCTACTTCATCGACGACCTTAACATGCCAGAAGTAAGTGGATGTTTAAAATGACCATATAAGCACTTTATACTTACCAGAGTTGAAACTCCCTCCGAAAGAGCATGGGCACCTATGGTCCTTGTAGTTCGTCCCAATTTAATTTTAAAGTGATACAGTAGTGCGGAAGTCTCCACTAACGCTTACCACTGGGCTTGTTCTTTTTGTAGCTTTCCTATTAAAATTAGTGTAACTTACCGAGACTTAGTTCTAATTTCAAATACCGAAGAAATTTAGTCCCACACGATTTCTTGTTCAGCGAGTGTATGTACTTGATTAACAGGGTAACCTGTCGTACCGAATCCATCATGGCCAATGGAACCGGAGATTGGCCGGCAGGGGATGCACATTAAGCAGCGATTTTGGCGTTTGACACGAGGCCTGTGCATCGGGCATAACACTGTTGAATCCACATCCCATGCGAGTCATCTTTGTTTCCACATGAAGTGGCCTGGTACTATTATTGCGTCACTACTTTTGGCCCTAGGGATTCTTGCAATTTGAGATAGGTTTGTGAGCTGCTGAAAGCTATTTCCCCTTAATAATTGCTCCTTTAGTCTCCGACAGACTGTAGTTTTTTTTACGAATTATTATGCAAATTAACTTCATACTTCACGTTAATTTTGTAGCCATCTGATTTTCGAATTAGTACTCCAAACGCCCTCTTACCATGCGCCCACAACCACTATGCTCAAATGAGTCACTCAGTACATGTTTATTACTATTGATTTGTGAAAAGCGGGTGTATATATAAATTATTGCAACCTTTTTTTTACTTTAAAGTCAGAAAAATTAACCTAGTAAATTCACATTCAGGGATAAAAAATGAATTTTGAAACACCATGGTTGTTTGTTTCGTTGTCCTGGTAACAGTCCACAAAGAACTCCTCAGACTTTCTTTTCTCTTGTAGGTTGATCAATACTTTACTGTGCAGCCGCATACTTTAATGCGTCAGCACATTGACTACAAACATTTCTATGACCGCACGAAGCTAACTCTGAAGGTGGTTCACAAAACCCAGTATGTGGCAGCAATGAACCCGACCGCTGGTAGTTTCACCATCCAAGACCGTCTACAGAGACACTTCTGCACATTTGCTCTCTCCTTCCCAGATGAAGAAGCCGTGAAGTCCATATACGCAACTATTCTCAGCCAGCATCTCAAATCAGCTGGCATGGCTGCCACTATGATGCGGGTTGTGCCTAATTTAGTCGCCGCTGCGATCGCCGTTCACAACAAGATAACCACTAGCTTCCTGCCTACTGCGGTCTGCTTCCACTACGTCTTCAATCTCCGAGATCTTTCCAACATATTTCAGGTGAGGTTTACAAACCCATTCAGCGCAATCACTGGAACCTGGTCAAATGAAATTTTTCGCATAATTGTCATTCATGGGCAGTTTTTTTTCACTTTCGCCTTTGTGATTTAAAAAATAACTCCTGCAAAAACAGTTTTTTATGTCTGCCGATTCGTTGGGGCACTGATATCTGAACGGGCGGTTTCAACGGTTCTATTTGTGAGCCTCTGTTCACGAGTTTTTTGCAGGTTAAGGCGTGCGGTGATAACGACGCGATAAGTAAAGGAACGATGGGTCATAAACGCGTAGTAAACTGAGCACTTTGAAGAGATATCAAAAGCTGTCTTGTCTACCAAACATTTTTCGTTCCGTGAACCGTCATTGCATGGGGTTGTGAGCGATCCCCATTTAGTGTGGCATTTTGCTTTTAACATTCACCCAAATAAACGATTCCTCGATTATAGCCATCACCAAGCGAAACTTTATCGCTATTCAAAGGATCATGGAGCTTTCAAAAGACTGATTTTTATGAACAACGATAATTATGTCCATTCATTAAATCAGCTGACTAGCTCAAATGAGAAATCCCCTCTTCTAAAAGATGCTTAATGCCAACAATTCTGTAAATTATCAACAGTGCTGTAAATTATCTCGAATTGCCCTGTGTTTACCTTTTAGGGCATGCTCTTCTCCGAGGCAGAAGTTTTCCGCAGTGATTTGAGCATTGTGCGCCTCTATCGCCATGAGGCAATGAGAGTTTATTCAGATAAGATGGTCAGCAAACTAGATATTAACCAAGCAGTAAATATTATCACCAACGGACTCACTAGCACATTCACAGAGATTTCAACCGAGGATATTACTAACGAACCGAATCTCCTATGCCACTTTGGCCGGGGTATAGAGGCAGATAAGCAGTACGCCGAAATCCCCTCGATGGAGCACATGACAAGAGTTCTTGTTGAGAGTCTTGACATCTACAACGAGTCAAATGCTACCATGAATCTTGTTCTTTTCGGAGATGCTGTAGAACATGTAATGCGCATCACGAGAATATTGGAAATGCCCAGAGGCAATTGCCTCCTTGTCGGTGTGGGGGGTTCGGGGAAACAGTCCCTGTCCCGTCTTGCTTCCTTCATTGTTGGATTTGAAGTTTCTCAGATTGTGCTAAGAAGAAATTACAGTATGATTGACTTGAAGGCGCACCTGGCTACTTTGTATATTAAAGCAGGTCTCAGGAGTATGCCTGTCGTTTTCCTAATGACAGATGCACAGGTAATGTTTGCGCCAATTGCAGTAGTTTTGATTTCCACATACATTACATTGGTTTCGAGCGAAACCTTAGGATCCCAGAATTCTAACAAATATTATCCAATACATTTATGATAAATAACGGACATTACCTTCGCACCAACCTCAGACAAAATTAATACCCATACCTATCAACTAGAATATACGTTCAAGATTTGGGTTCATCTGCCTGGGGTAAATGCCTTTCATTCTAATAACTTGACGTAAACTTCTGATACTTTCAATACGTTGACACCTAAGAGTGGGTGCACCAAATCCTTGAAGCTGAAAAGTGTTCCCTAAAACGGTATCCAACTTTGAAATGATCTTAAGTTCCAATGCACTAAATTGGTTTCTGTAATCTTACTATGTTGGGAAGCATCACTACTGTTCAACACGCAAGACGAGGTACAGGCACTAGTTATTTTCACATTTCTCTGAGACATTTGCATTAAAGTACTCCACGACATCTAAAAAGTATGAATCTGTCTAGACGCTCCCCTTCTATTCTTAGTTAATGTTGGTTATCGTATTGGTGGTCTCTATTGTCTCAGAAGTCGCAGACTCAAATGTTGGCCATTGTCTGAGGGAATGAACTGTCATTTCCCTTCTTCCTTTCGTCCTTTTTTAGTCTCGGTGTAGCTTCATGCCCCGATACATCTTTGCATCAGCCTATGTCTAGTTAGAATTAGGGTCCCTGTAGGTGTTTAACGTTTGCGTTTTGTTTTGATTTGTCGGTGATGGTTTCAGGCTGGAAAAAGACTATAACATAACTGCTCGTTTCTCTTAAGGTGGCAGATGAAAGTTTCCTGGTGTGCGTTAATGACTTTTTGGCCTCTGGTGAAATTTCTGGTCTTTTTAATGATGAAGATCAGGACAACATTATCAATGGCATCCGCAGCGAGGCCAAGGCAATGGGTTACAACGAAAGCAATGATAGTTGTTGGAAGTATTTTATCGAAAAGGTTCGCCGAACCCTTCGGGTAAGCATTGACCACAGCCATGAAAAGTGAAAGGTTTCTTCTGATTCACTAAAAATATCCGTTTAGATGGTTCTATGCTTCTCGCCTGTGGGAAATACTCTGAGAACTCGTGCTCGCCGTTTCCCAGCTTTGGTCACATGTACCTGTATCGACTGGTTCCATGAATGGCCTCAGGAGGCGCTCTTGTCCGTTTCATTACGCTTCCTCGAAGACTGTGAAGGGTTGGAAGTAAGTTTTTATTTGGTACACGTAGACGGTTGATGTTAGATGTTTCGAGAGATTTTTACCGATATCAGACATTACTAGTACACACTAAGATATATTACTGAATTTTTTTGGTAATAGTCGCTTTTTTACCAGGACAAATCAATATTCTCATACATGAGAGCTTTCCTTCCGATTAAGTAACTCTTTTTCTAACGTCATCGTTAATCTACGAAAAAATAAGTCTTATCCCAACTCTATTTTCTGCTTTGAGTTTGATGGGGTGTAACATAAATTAAATGTCGAACGGTCCTTAAGCAATATCTTTGAACGAAAACGTTTTTTCAAGCTCTAAACCGTATTTGTATGGGGTTGTAATTAATTCTCTTAGCTTTCGAAATCAATGCATATCTAATGAAAACTTGAGGTTTTCGCAAAAGTGAATCGACACAAGAATTGCCACTATCAAACTGATTCATATTTTAGGACGACATCCGCGAATCTGTAAGCGAGTATATGGCATACTTGCACACGACAGTATCGGAGGTCTCCGAGATGTACTTTGAAAAGGAGCGCCGTAGAAATTATACCACACCGAAATCCTTCCTCGAGATGATTTCCCTTTACAAACGCCTCATCTCTAATCAACTTCACGAGGTTCAAGCTATGATCGAGCGCTTGAATAACGGTCTTGAACGTCTTAATGATGCTGCCGCCCAAACGGCTGATCTCAAGATCCAACTTGCTGAGCAGACTGTGGTTGTGAAAGAAAAGAACGAAGCTGCAAACGCTCTTGTCGAAACTGTTAGCAAGGAGACTGAAATTGTCATGACCGAGAAAGATTTCGTGGCTGGTGAAGAGGCCAAAGTGGCTGTTATTAAAAATGAAGTCGAGATTAAACAGAAAGATTGTGAACGCGACCTCATGAAGGCCGAACCAGCACTGGTAGCAGCACAAGAGGCTCTGAATACATTAAACAAAAACAACTTGTCCGAGTTGAAGGCTCTTGGTTCACCCCCTGCCGACGTCGAAATGGTCTGTTCGGCAGTTATGGCTCTGTTTGCCATGGACGGAAAAGTGCCAAAAGATCGCAGCTGGAAGGCGGCGAAAGCGAGCATTATGTCTAAGGCAGACACCCTGCTGTTTAACCTAGTCAACTATGACAAGGAGCACATTCACCCTGAGTCAAAAAAGGTGGCTCTTGGCTACGTGAAGAATCCCAACTTCAATCCTGAGGTCATTAAGACCAAGTCCCTTGCCGCAGCTGGTCTCTGTTCATGGGTTATCAATATCCTTAAATTCCATGACGTCTTTCTAGAAGTCAAACCCAAACGCGATGCTTTAGATGCCGCGAATGAGGAACTACGCCAGGCTTCGGAGAAATTGCAAGGTTTACAGGACAAAGTGAGGGTGCTTGAAGAGTCATTAGGCAAATTGACCGCCGAATTTCGTGCTGCGACTGAGGAGAAACTACGCTGTCAAAAAATGGCCGATGATACTGCTTTAACTCTGGATTTGGCAAACCGCCTTGTTAGCGGTTTCGCTTCTGAGAATGTACGTTGGGCCCAGGAGGTCAAAAATCTTTTCAAGCTAGGTGAAACAATATGTGGCGACGTCATATTTACGACATCCTTCATATCATACTTTGGTTATCTCAGTACATTTTTCCGTGACGAATTAATGGAAAGACGAATTCGACCTTTCCTTGATCAGCAAAAGGTGCAAATTCCACGCCGACAGAATATTGATCCGCTTAAGATGCTGATTAATGATGCAATTGTGGCAGGGTGGAACAATGAGGGTCTACCCAGTGATCGAATGTCAACCGAAAACGCTACGATCTTGACTTTCTGTGAACGATGGCCATTGATGGTTGATCCTCAGCTTCAGGCCATAAAGTGGATCAAAACAAAGTATGGTAATGAACTTGTAGTAACTCGTCTTACACAAAAGGGATTTATTGACGAGATAATTCGTGCCATTGAGAATGGTCAGGTCGTGCTCATTGAAAATCTTGGTGAGACCATAGATGCAATTTTGGATCCAGTTATTGGTCGTGTCACGATTCAAAAAGGCAAATTAATGCTAATTGGTGATAAGGAGATTAGGTACAATCCCAATTTCAAGCTTATTCTTCACACTAAGCTTGCCAACCCCCACTACCAGCCTGAGTTGCAGGCTCAAACCACTCTTATCAACTTCACTGTCACCAGATCTGGTTTAGAAGACCAGCTTCTGGCTGTTGTTGTAAGCAAAGAACGTCCTGATCTTGAGAAACTTAAGTCGGATCTGACTAAACAGCAGAACGAATTTAAGATTGCCCTTAAAACTCTTGAAGATTCTTTGTTAGCGAAGCTGGCGGCTACCGGCGGTAACTTTCTGGGCGATCATTCCCTAGTAGAAAATTTAGAGACAAATAAACGGACGGCGACTGAAATTGAGGAAAAGGTAGCCGAAGCTAAGGTAACCGAAGTTGAAATTAACGTTGCGCGTGAGCACTATCGCAATGTGGCCAGCAGGGCGGCTCTCATTTACTTCATCATGAATGACTTGAACCGAATTCATCCAATGTATCAATTTTCACTGAAGGCCTTCCGTACAGTATTTGAGTGGGCTATTGATACTGCTCCAGAGGCTGAGACAGAGGAAGAAAGACTTATGAATCTTATGGACAATATTACATATTCCATCTACGTTTACACCACGAGAGGTCTTTTTGAAAGAGACAAACTCATTTTCTGTGTACTTATGGTTCTACAGGTCCAACAAAATTCTGGAGACTTCCCTCAGTTCCTCATCGATTTTCTTTTACGTTATCCAGCAGTGCCTGATCTTAAAAGTCCCGTAGACTTCCTTAGTGATCTTAGTTGGGGAGGTGTGCAGGCCCTGGTACGTATCGATAATTTTCGTGACCTGGATAAGGACATTGTAGCATCCGCTAAACGCTGGAAGGCCTTTGTGGACACCGAAGCACCTGAAAAAGAGAAACTCCCTCAGGAGTGGAAGAATAAGTCAGAAGCAGAAAAACTTTGTATCATGCGTGCATTAAGACCTGATCGTATGACATACGCACTTGTTTACTTCATCTCAACAACCTTTGGTGCTAAATATGTGGAAGGTCGCCAAGTGGACTTCGCCACATCCTACAAAGAGTCAAAGCCAAATGTTCCTGTCTTCTTCATTCTTTCACCCGGTGTGGACCCTTTAAAGGATGTGGAAGTACTGGGGCGCAAGCTCGGTTTCTCCGTGGACAAAAATAACTTTCACAATGTCTCCCTGGGACAGGGTCAGGAGGTCGTGGCTGAAAATGCGCTCGATCTGGGAGCGGTAGAAGGTCATTGGGTTGTATTACAAAATATCCACCTGGTCAAACGATGGTTGCCAACGCTAGAAAAGAAATTAGAACAACTGGGTGAAGTGTCTAATCCGAAATTCCGCATTTTTATCAGTGCTGAACCCGCGGCCACTGCAGACACACACATAATTCCACAGGGTATTCTGGAGAATGCTATCAAAATCACAAATGAGCCCCCTACCGGCATGCAGGCAAATCTTCACAAGGCCCTGGATAATTTTACACAGGTAAGCACGCTATATTGTCTGGATCTCCTTTGTAAATAAATTTTACATAATCGGTTCTTGTCTCATTAATTTAAGGAAACATTGGAACGCTGTTCCAAGGAGGCGGAATTCAAACCGATTTTGTTTGCCCTTTGCTATTTCCACGCTGTTGTGACAGAACGAAGAAAGTTTGGTGCGCAAGGCTGGAACAGATCTTATCCCTTTAGCTCAGGCGATTTACGGATTTGCCTTGATGTGTTATACAATTACCTTGAATCCAGTACAAAAGTTCCGTGGGAGGATTTGCGTTACCTCTTTGGTGAGATCATGTACGGAGGTCATATCACCGATGACTGGGACAGAAGACTGTGCAAAACCTTCCTTGAGGAGTATCTGCAACCCGAATTAGTAAGTTTCAATTTCGCTACATTAAGTGTAGAGCGTGAACAATGTTAGAGACAGCATCTCGGCTTCGACATGCATTTGTTTTTCAAAGGCAACTTTACGAAATGTTACAGCCAATTTTTACTTGACTTTAGTCTGAATGGCCGCTTTTAATCACCAAATTATTGTTTTCCATTTTTAACTTTTAATTGAGGGAAGTGGTCAAGATAATTTGCTGACTGCAATGCATTACTTTTTGGCTTCCTATCACCAACTGATTTCACCTCCAATCAACTAATTTTTTTATTTAAATGCAACTCCTCAGCCATTTTATTTCAACCCCACCATGGTTTGTCCACGTAGATTGATGGAGATCTCTACTTAGCGCCGGGTTTCCTAGTCGCTCCGAACTCAGACTACGTCGGTTATCATGCTTACATCGATGATGCCTTGCCACCAGAATCTCCGCACCTTTACGGACTTCATCCAAATGCGGAGATCGAATTCCTTACGAAGAATGCAGAACGAGTCTTCCGAATGGTGCTTGAGCTGCAACAACGTGACTCTTCCGGTGGTGGTGGTGAGTCCATTTCACGGGAGGAGGCCTTGCTCCAGATCATAGAAGACCTCACGGAGCGGCTGCCGGACAACTTCAACATGGCCGAACTGGGCGCTCGCCAGGCCCCTGATGAACGCACGCCGTACACAGTGGTCGCTCTGCAGGAATGCGAACGTATGAACATTCTCCTTGCGGAAATTCGACGGTCTCTGAAGGAGCTCCGACTTGGCCTGCGGGGGGAGTTGACTATGTCAGGCGATATGGATATACTGGCTGGACACCTTTTCCTCGATTCAGTAAGACAGGGTTTCGAGGATCTTGGTATTTTGTAACATGAATCATCTTTAGCATAACGCTGTCACGTGATTGTCCGAAATCAAGTTTTGATATAGGTCTGAAATTCAAATATAGAATAGTAAAACTTCCACTGAGTGCCGAAAGGATTGTGGTTGTTTTCAAAGTCCACCAGCTTTCGTTTATTTCCATACGCCTATTTAAATGCTCTACTCCCAAGATCAAAACTAAATTTGCCCACTCACCACACGTCTTGCCGTTATCAAGGTGCCAGAGACCTGGGAACGTTACGCATATCCCAGCCTTTATCCTCTGGGTCTGTGGTTCGCCGATATGCTGTCTCGTGTAAAGGAATTGGACATCTGGGTGCAAGACTTCAATTTGCCCGGTTCAGTCTGGCTTGGCGGTCTCTTTAACCCGCAGTCCTTCCTCACGGCTGTGATCCAGCAGACTGCGCGCAAGTTTGAGTGGCCATTGGACAAGATCTGTATCAATGTAGAGGTTACCAAGAAATGGCGTGACGACATGGGTTCGGCTCCACGTGAGGGGGCCTATGTCCACGGTCTCTACATGGAAGGCGCACGGTGGGACATGGCAGCCAACTCTGTGGTCGAATCGCTTATGAAGGAGCTTTCACCTCCTGTGCCCGTGATCATGCTGCGGGCGGTGCCTGCCGATCGCCAGGAAGGTCGATTAGCCGCCCTCTATGCCTGCCCCGTCTACAAAACCAAGATGCGTGGACCCACATTTGTGTGGACCTTCCATCTGAGAACTAAGGAGAAACCGGCCAAGTGGATCATGGGCGGCGTTGCTTTGTTGTTCCAAGTGTAACTATCAACACATTAACACGAACCTTTTTCATCAAATTATGCAGGCGTCAAAACAAGTTATCTAATTGCTATCTTCTGTGAATATTTTAATCACCATCAACAAATAAAAGACGTTCAGGGAAAAATTCTTGTTCAGTATTAGACGTCTTATTCGTACATAGCGATACATAATGCAAAATTTCGTATGGCATTTGCAAGGGAAGTTATTTCTACAATGATCACTCATGGTTACTACTAACAAGAGGGGAGTTCTGTTCTCCACTGGAAACTCCAGCTTCAGCGTGAAGCACCTTCACCGACTTCGACCAGGAACAATTGTTGTGGTAATGCAGTGGTTTAATGAAAAGGCCCGTTTCATTTGACACACTTTAGTTGGAGACCTAGTAATTAGATTGCGAGCGAGTCTATGCAAACTATCGTTACTTCGGTGCTATAAAATAATTTTTACCTGGTGAGTGACCGTCATTTACGGCGTCATAGATACTGTGGTACGTACAGCCACGATTCGCTTGCTCTTTCTTACGGCTGAGGACCAGTTATTTGCATGCTTCAAAATAATACCTCGCAAATTTAGGTAAGTGCCGCTGTTTTAAACATTGTGGATGTGCTACTCAGAATCCTGAAACTAAGATATTGCTCAGGTGACCAGTAAATTGCAGTGAACCGTGTTAATTCGCGTCTTTCACACTCGCCTGCGCATGTCCGGTTTTTTGTTCACCTTGCGCACTTTTACCCACACAAAACTTGTCTTGTGGATCAGCA
>UXSR01005252.1:88772-162841 GCA_900604375.1 Mesocestoides corti | reverse complement strand
TGATGGTACATTCAGCGGGGTGATGAACCAGCAGTCTCACGTGACAAGGGGGGAGGTGTGCTGAAAGCTGCGAGGACAGGATTTTTGGACGTGAATCAACACGATTCACTACAAGTGGTAGGCTCTGGGTGAAGTGTGTGCAACTGTCAAATGCTCTGGTGTATGCAGTGTGAAGCATTTCACTACTTCGGCTCTTTTGCACGCCTTCGTCCATTTCGTTGAATTTATTTTTCTTGTTCCTCAAAACGTTTTTCTAACCTAATATTTTAACGTCACTGTTGTCTTTAAAATTGTTTATTTTTTTAACATCACGTCCTATTGTTTTTGCCTAAATTTGTTGTGTTTACTTTTTGATTGAAACAATTTTGTCAATTTTTTTGCTGTTTTTTAATTTGTTGCCCTTTTTTCGCGGCTTTTTTGATCTTGTGTTTGAAACAATGAATGATATTTTCGATATTTGTATATCCTACCCCTCGGTATTAAATGAGGAGCTTTTTGAATCTTGGATTAATGGAGTGCCTGGTATTAAGTTTTTTTGTGTTTCTTTTGATGTGGTTTTCTTGTTTTTTTGGTTTTTCTTGTTTCGAATATTTTCTTTTATCCTCTTCTGATTGTAAGGTTCTCTTTTTACAGGTGTAGTTGCCCTAATGTTATATTCTCTTGGTATGCATATTGATGTTCTTTCTTCGGTAACGTATTCTCACTCATTTTTTGCTTCTTCATACTGATTTTTTTAGCCTATTTTTTGATTAGATTGCTCAAGTTTATTTTGGAATTCGTTTATGTGTTGCTCTTCGTGCCTGATATTTATTATTTTTAAATTTTTTGATTTCCATTTATGCTGCCTTTAACCTGAAACTTGTACTTGCTTCCTAGTTGCTAGGTTGTACATTCTTATATTTTGCCGACTGATCTATTGTTTGTTTGCGATTAGGTATTCATTCTTTTTGACTTCTTCGTAAACACCCCTTTTGTATAACGAGTGCGCTGTACAGGCAGTGAAGCAAACATTTCGTGGCATGCGATGTTGATACGAACAAGCTATAATTTGACACGTTCTTCTGTGGTTTTAGTTGAGGAAGCCGCAAAGAATTTACAGTCCCAACCTGATGTTGAGGCTTTCCAATTATCACATGAGCTGCTGGCAGCATCAGTCGCTGATCAATATGCTCAGTTCACTCTTCTTGATTCAGCTATGATGCAGCCAGACGTTTTCGTTAACTACCCTTCAAACTATATTTTGGATTGGAAATTAAGAAAGAAGTTGGTCGAATGGTAAGTCGTTTCATTTGCGAGTCTATTTAGTAATGACCTAGACATTAAGGGTCGTCTCTCAAATTTATTTTCAACAATAGTTACTACTCCTTGGATGATGCTCTATGCCGCGAATTAATAGGCAGCAAATTATCAGCTCGCTTTCGCCGTGATCTTGCTGATGTCGCTGAAAGGTGTGGCATTCGTCTCCGCAGTTGCCGACGTCAGTACGAGAACCTCAGACGTGTTGCACGGTTTGTTGAGGATACACCTGGCCACCTGTGTGAGATTATCCGGAGGTACTTCGTTTTGCCGTTGCCTCTTGCGGAAGTCTACGCTGCCATGATCTTTCTATGTGTGAATCGGTATGTAATGATGAATAGCATTGTGTTTAGATTCTTTTTTTAGTGGATAATAGGTTTGCATATTCCTTTACACCTTTAAATATAACCCGCTGATTGGTTTCCGAGAACTGTAGATGAATATCACCAGGCTTTGGATACACTTTACAATAAGTAATTGCTAAGGTTATATCCTTTGACTCAATCGTAAGATCTATGTGGCTTTTAGTTGCAATGCAATAGTATTATAAAGCCCAGGAAATTGGCTTTTGTTTGAATATGTAACAGAACGTCATAAAACTCATCGAATTTTGCACATTTAACAGGTAAAGCAATTTTCTCATTCAACGGTATCTAATAAAACGCCACCATTAAATCGATCAAGTTTTCATTGTTTTTAGCTTGAAAAAACTCGTGTCCTCCAAGCATTCTTCATAATCATTATTATTTCCAGTGTAAAGCCTCTGGCTTGTGTATTTCCATCCCTGACTTTAGCTGGAAGATTAAAAAGTTACTTCTTATTCCCCTTAAAAAGCTTCGAAACTTCTAAGCGTTGCTTCTCCGGTGCCACCTTTGCTGACTTTACTTACTGTGCTGAACAGCTGATGACCTACTGGACCAATTCAAATAACCAAGTTGCGAAATTGGATTCTCCAGTAGATCTAGAGCTCGACTTTGAATTCTGTGGAGAGTTAAAAGTCTTGAAGCTGTTGGCTGAGAAGCAAACATACCTCGATCGTCATAAAAGGTACTCTATGCCAACTATGGTTAATTGATTTCTGGTTATCTGGCCTGCAGATTCTATGAACATGAATTGCAGTTCCCTTAATGGTGCACTCTCCGCTCATCTTCGGTTTTCTGTTTCTCCCATGATGTGATTGAGTAAATTTTTTAATGCACCTCTGCTTTGGTTTATTTTAGCCTCGTCATTCGTCAGATATCCTCGTCTGTTTCTGAACTCTGTTTAAATGGAGTTGAAACCAACTTTAAGGTAAATTGCCTTTACATTTTCTTTTCCAAATTTATTGTTTCTAATTCCAGTTTGTTTTGGAGATTAGTTGACTGATCGCCTTGTTTGAGCATTGTGCATTCGCGTTCGTACTCGAGCTGTACCTCTTACGCGTAAGAATCGAAGTGAATGGCTTTCTGCCAATAATAAGTAGTGTAGTAAACCTCCCCGAAAAACTAAGTTCATGATTTCTTACTTTGTAGAATATTATAATGCCTCATTGGTGCGTTGAGCTTTTCTCTCTGCCGGTTGCCTCAACTTAATACATATATGCAGCATATACAAAGTTAGCCCCTGCTGCTCTCCTTACAAAATTTCTTTTCTCCCTTTAAATTAGACTTACTACCTTGACTTAATTTAACCGGTATAGTAATTTTCATTGGTTGCCAAGTTGCGTCGATTGCGTCCAAACTGTTTACTGGTCTTCCGACTTATGTTTGGCAAAACCACTAATGTCACGTCTTTTCTCCCAAAGGTATTAGCTAATTTTTGCTACCAATTTTCACCGATCTCGCACACTAACCCTCCCTTTCTCATCTATTACTGTTATATATTTAGTCAGATCAGTTGTCTAATCGCATTTTTTTATTTGTGGTTCAATGACTCGTGAGAGTCATTGCTGTAACCGGTGGGATCTGTTATTCTGCTTTGTCAAGACCTGCTAATGCAGATGAATTTCGGTTTTTTGTATGTTGACGATTGTTGCTTTTCTTATTCCAACAACCATCCTTATTTATCTCCACGGCAACTGTCAAGTTGTGTGCCTCCTCGGTTCTCCACATTCTGTAACGCGATTTGGGAGCCTTGAGGCGATGTTGCTCAGGTTTATTGCTTACTAAGTCTTCAGTAGACCTAATGATCTGGTAAAACGGTATTTCTAAGTTGACAGCTAGTTGCATTACGCAATTACAAAGTGGCACTCATTTAGCAAAAGTCGAATTGCCACATTGTCTGCTACAGTGTCCTGTGCTGGAGGATAGCACGTGTGCTTTCTACTAGGGTAGGTACGCCAGATGGTTCGACGACACTAATGCCCCCAAGTATCTTCTTTTGTAGAGCCTGTCCAAGGCAATCATAACGATTGCCACGGGGTTGTCACACGCGAAGGAGGTTCGAGACCTCTTCTTGGATATCATCGAGAAGGTCGGTGATCTGGTGTGTTTGTTCGTAGTGCCTGCTGCGTCAACCCCCCTCCCGCTGATGTTTTTTGTGTTTTAGGTAGTTGACGTCGTGGTTGGGGCTCAATGGACATACCAGGAGTTTTCCAATTTTCTCACTTCGTACGATGAGACCCTGCGAATCCTCCCGCCGGCAAAGTAAGGTTACGCGCAGACCTGATTCGTATTTTTTTGCAAAGTGTTCCTAACGCAAATAGAGTTCATCCTCACACAGATCCGCTTAGTAGTTGGTCATAGTGCTAATTTTGCAGGCTTGGCTGCTGTTTTATTCCCTGTTGGTGTCGTTGCAACGTGGGGAGCAGTCAATGTGTTATCGGCTGAATCGGCGTGAAACGAGTTGCGTGTTTTAACTTGCCTCGAATCCTTTAATGAGCCCTGTCTCATTGTCGAAGTTTACGAAGCTACTAAATCAAGTAGTTGTGTATGTGTGTGTGCCTGCATTTGTCCCCGGACATGAATCGGGCACTCATCAATTGTGTTTGGCACCACGTGTCCAATTTAGTAAATCCTGTGTTGAGTAGCAGTAATGTAACGCAAATGTTATGTTATACGAGCTCCCATTTTAATTGTGGCCTTCAGCTGCTCTGGGCAGTTAGTGGTTGTACATGCTTATCTTCGTCTGCAAGTTCAGTTGTATGTAAGATATTATAGATACGCCCATCGCCACAAATTTTTCAACCCATAATTTGAAGCAAGCTACCTTTTTCATTAATTCTGTTATTGCCGGTTTTGTACTTGACAGTCGCACAATGAGGAAGGTAGTGTCGGGAGTAATTTGAAACTGATAATTTAGTTCTGATCTGCATTTCCCATTACCCGCTGCCACAGGCTCTGGGTAACAGACCTTGGTAAAAATGGCCGTCTCTCTTCTGAAAGTGGCTTCACATTAACCGAAACCAAGCTGTCATGTGATGAAGTTCCCGTTTGTTTTTTTAAAACCAATCAGACCGCAGCTTTATCGCTGTGGAGGTGTGGATGTGGAAGATCCGAAAATTCGTCTGGTGAATGCGGGCACCCGCTTTTTAAATTCTCAACACAGGTACTCCTCTTCTTCTTCACCTTCTTCTTCTACATCTTCGTATGTTAAGTGTCATTTCCTCAGCATAATGGTATGCTTTGCGCGTTAACACCGATTGCACGTCACTGACGCGATCGACTGGATTCGGTGTGCAAAGCGTTGTCTGAATGCACCTTGGTCCGTCCTTCGTTCTCCCACATCTCCCTGCCTTCCTCAATTCCCCCTGTCGACCTGCAGGTCAGCTCAGACCTCCCCTTTTCTTGCTCGCACACTAACACCCACTATGCGCTCTGACCCCTCCACCTTTGTATGCGATGACCTGGAATACATCAAGTGCCTCTTCTTCTGTCTGGTAGTAATCCCCCTTTTCGGTCCCCTCTCGGTGGGCACGTTACATGCGATGCCTATGTTTTCCTCTTATCCAATGACTGCTGATGCTCGATGCTGCGCTCGATTACGGCGTTTACTATGAAGTGCACCAGAAGCCGCGTGAAATCTTGGGTGCTAAAAAACGTCGTCTTTTGTATTTCACGATTGTTTGCTAAAGTCTTCGAGTTGCATAGCTTTTAGTTGTCTAAACTCTCTTAAATTATTTGATGGTGTGTTGTGCGATGGATCTTTTTCCCATTATCAATTATGTTAGTTAAGGCGATAGTGGTGCCCTTTTATTCGAACCACTTTTATACCTAGTAGTGCCATGTTTCTGGATTTTGAAATTGGCTCTGTCAATGCTATTCCGTTTGCTGTTTTCCATGATGATGATGATGATGATGATGATTGTGGGCAGAAATTGACGTGATTGTGGACCTAATGAATTTGCATTTTTTTACCTTAAGATCGTCATCGTTTCAAAGATGCTGGACGCGTTTCTTCGCTCCGTTCAAATCAATCAGCCTGCGGTTTTATCACCTTCCGCTGAACACAAGTACCTAAGTGCCTCAGGCGTTTGCCCTTTGCCACCACAGTGCATTGTAATTGATGCACCAGTTGATTGGTTTCCCTAATGTTGCGATGGTGGACGATGGTGTGGGTGGGGCCTGTACCATGCTTGTTGTTCCAAGTCGATTGTACAAACCGTTCGAAATTTAATTGTCTGAAGTTGAATAAATTGTGGATAAACGTCTGCTGTTGAATAGTTGCGTCGGACATTTTGCGCTGCACGGTTTTCGTATCATCCCTATTGTTTTAGCCCGGTTGCCATGATCCATGAAAACTGCATTTCTGGTTTAGGCTGTGCCACTAAAACGCATAAATAAGGTTTTGAGAAGCAGTATGCTTTGTTCGACTGCATGGTTGATGCCTTCCAAATGTGTACGGTCAATCGCGCACTGGTTTGTAGGTCTGTCCTGACGGTTTCACACTAACCGGTACTATTTGCACGATTGTGCGTCGCCATAGGGCAGTTGCAAATTGCGTTAGATCCGATTCTTAGGGTGCACCCTTGAATTGACAACAGAGGTGCTATGTTTTGGCTAGGTGTAAGCTCGCTGATTGATTTTGAAGGCGTCGACACGTGTTTTAGGACCTCACCCGGATCACCAAGTTCGTCATCCCGTTTGTGCTGCACAAATACCCAGGGAGAGACAGCCGTTTATTAGTTGGCTCAAGTTGGTTGCACGGTATGATGCATTCCCGTGAGGTAACAGCGCATTCCGTTTCCGACAGGCGTTCTCTGCGTATTAATTTGGCCGATTGCTTTTGGGGTTGATATGAAAAACACCTAGTTAATTGATGGAATAAAGTCTCATTTCATGAAGTCAGGCGTGTCAACTTGAGTCCGAAATTTTACTTTTAGACTACAGCTACTATTAAAGTGTATCTCATTAGCCAGTTATATGTCTTTTATCGCCTTAGTACCCAACGACACCCCAACAGTGCATGTGAAGGGGGCAGTATATGGTGACACAGTTTTGCCCAAAATCAGCACTATAATTCCGCAGCAGCCATAAGCCCTAATCTTTAGATTAGTGTGTAGGGCTTCGTGGTGATTCATGTCCGATAACCCAGTCCTCGCAGATTCCAACACACGTCTCCCCGTTTCACGACCTGCCCGTCAGTCACGTGAGGCCACTGGTTCATTAATCACTCTGCGTGTCCCCCCACCACCCGTTTTAGTCACAGACACCTGTGTTTATTTTTGTACATGTCCACTGAACAGAGGGTAACGTATTCGGCCTAGATTGTCGCAGTGGCTCCGGCGTGGGTCAAGACAACATGCCGGGGCCCTCAACAAGTGCAATTGATTTTGTCACCTAGACATCTTGACAATACATTAATTGGAATTTATCAGCTCCTCTGATTACTCAGTGCATTCCAACCTCTTTTAAGAATGGTGGGTACATGACTGACAACTCATTAATGGGAAATTGTGTTGTGCGTACGCAATGCCGACACCTACGATTCTCAAACACCGCCTTTAATTTGTGTGCGGTTCAATTTGTCGTGAGCCTTTCGGCCAAAAAATTTCTTCACCGCCCTCTCCAACCGGTGAACTAGACTACGTCTATTCGTTGTCTTTCTGCAACCGTTACCTCTACATCAGGAGGCCAAAGACGACAATTCGTTGTCGGGTTCCAATTTAGTTCAGCTTTAGCTGTAACCTTAATGTAATGAACTGTTGTGATTTACTTCGTTGGGTGTGTAAAGCCTCCGAAATTGGCTTCTTCTGTGTTGGGAATTTGATAAAAATTAAAGTGACAAAAATGAGTTCAGTTTTCTAACATCGGAATATATTATCTTTGGATCTATTGCTTTTTAACGCCTTGCCACAGTCAATGTTGCTTTCGCCTATTGAGAACATTTTAATTATTACCCTTATGCAAGCTAGCCTATTAATCCTCTTAGTTTTTTTCACCTTCTAGAACGGTCTAACATTTTTAACGCTTTTTCAATGCAATTAGCTTCTCAAATGTTACCTAGCTAGTTAAAATGCACTCCTTCTTTAAGGATATACTGAAAGGAACCAATCCGGCAGTTGCCCATCCCAAATGAGTGGTGTTTACTGGAAGTCAGTTGGGCAGTTCAACATTCCCCTTTAAAAAAGGTTGCTTTAGAGACGCAGCCTCGCCTTGGTTATCTAATTCGATTGTCTTCAATTGAGCCCAAACAAAGTATATTAAAAATAATTGTACTGTTCTTTTGTACATGTGGCAGGAAGTCATTTTACGTGTGCGCCATTTGGTTCAGCATTTCGAATCTTTTCTAAGTTTGCTGAATCAATCAGGTGCTGTTCATTTATTAACTTTTATCCAGCGACCCGGATTCAATTTCGTGTTCAGTTCTCCCATAATTTTCCAGAGACGCATTTATTTACATATATTAGTTTCGGCATTTGCATAATCTATCGACCTTCAATTCATCGATGATGCTCTTTTCGAAGACCCATTTTGTAACAAAAATTACGACTTATGACAAGAACATTTGGTGCCTAAATGGTATAGCTACGAAAGAATAGGTAAATACGTTAGTAAAGACCTTTATACTCCTAGTTTTTTGGCATAAATTTCATTCAGTGAATTAACTATGCGTCGATGAATGAAGCACGAGATTAATTGCCATAAATTGCACCTCATAGTCTTTTTTTTCTTACTCTACAGCACGCTTATTATCATTCATTTTTTATTGTTTTAATGTCACCGTTTTTTTCTCCGAAGCAACAATTATAGAAGTTCGTGTTTTTTTTTAATCAAAAGGCATGGTTCGTTCTAAGCACAGTTTCGATTAGTTAAAGTAAAATATTTTAAATGGAGCCCTTTTGAGCAAATCTTGAGCAATTAAGTTTAACTGCAAATTGCAGTTAACATTATTGGTAAACTGAATATTTCTAGAGGAAAGTTTTAAATTGCATTGGTGACACTTAGTTATATTTAACTAGTTTCAGTTCTTTTCCAATTTTGTGTTATCGCTAGTGTTATTTGATTCTGTTTTAAAAGGAACAACATTCGAATTATTACCATTGGTTATACAAATTTAAGTATTTTTTAAAATTGTGTGGAATTCTAAATTTTTAAATCGCACAACTTGCAAAATCTGGACAATTTTTCTCTTTACATTTAAAAAAAATGATGATATTGCTTTAGAACACTGATTTAAATTGCAGCTCCATGATTGTTTTGTTTGACTTTGTTGGGTTATCATTTATTGCCCAGCTTCATTAACCCCAGCAATTGTGGCGTGAAACTTAATATTTGCTCCGATTTTTGCTAGGGATGTGCACTTTTAAAACTGGTTTTTTTTTCAGATTGAGCCACATTATTCCAAATCACATGGCAACTTTGTGTATCTTTGTAACAAATCAACTTTTAAATTTTTCCCCGCCTTTAACATGAACTCATTCATCCAGTCACTAAAAATAATTTAATTTATTCCTGAATTGCACTTCTTGACATAAATGAATTTGAGTGCATAATTTGGTTTCGCTCTCTGTTTGGAATGACCCAGTTTAAATGTGTGGCTTTTTAATAAACAATGGAGTTTTGTCCTTCGTTGTCTGCAATGAGATTCCAAACTGTCATTGTTTTAGTCCCCTAGTTCCCCTCCCACACCTAAATTCACCTGTCTACAACCAGACCCCATTGAAAGGTGTAGGAGAATGGGAATTTTCACTGGCCCATTTCGCCTTCACACAGTTATCAGGGCATTGTTGGCATCAGTCCACAAAGCAGACAAGACGCCGGTGACTTTAATCATGTTCAACAAAACAAACTTATCTCGCACTGCTTATTTCTGGCAAAGGCTCTTAATCCTCCGTCAGCCACAGTTGTAACCTTTTGTTTTTGCACGAAACCGAGACCCCGTTTACACAAAAACGACTGAAATAGCAAGGCCACTGTTTCAGGAAATGGGTAGTTTGGTTAATTGATCCACACATTACTTGTATTTTAGTACCACAGCCAAAGGAACATGGAATTCACATATGTGAGTTCAGCATCATTGTATGGCTAACCTTACAGTGCCCTTATTTTAAAGGCTGAGAGCTGTTCAGACCAATAGCTGACGATTCGAGCCTTTAGTTTGGTGTAAAATACAAAGTCGGCATTGTATAATATTTAAATTTTTTTATTTGCAACACTTTTGCCAATAATTATAATTTTTGGCCTACACAAAGTAAATGAACATTTTTACCCCAAACTACACTTTGCAAATATATGCCCTATTTTTAACCACATTTGTGATTACAACTGTGGTTAAGATTTTGCTCAATGATGGAGTCGAATGGCCGCAGTTTATCTCAGTAAACATTTTCGAATTTACATCGCTCGGACCTAAACCACCGTCGATGATTTTGTGGATATTTAAGGCACTATTTTGCGTCCGCACAGAACACAGAACAAAACCGTGTCAGTGAACGCGCATGCAAGATGCCCAGCCTTCGACCTGGTGCCCAAAAGACGTAGTTCGCGACGGCGATAGGCCGATCTCTTCCAAACCTCGCGCGTGCTGCATCACCAGACCAAAACACGTGTATGGTCAGCCTCTGCGTTGATTCGTTGCCGAGGCGAAATTCGATAGCTTGAAGGCATGCGCGCACTAAGCATGGGGTAGACGCTCGCGTTTGGCCTAAAAGGAAAGCTACAAGACATTTTGTAAGCGTTTCTCAGCGCATTTTTCTGTTTTTACGCTTTAACCCAACTTCACCATAGGGGGGCTTTGCAGCAAGGGATTTGGGGGTGATATGGCGGACGAGAAGCTCAAAAAGGCCCGAGTGATCTTTGTCCTCGGTACGTTCTTCGGAATCATTCTATGAACCATACTTCCACAAAGTAGTCGACTTTTCTGATGCTTAATGGTTTTAAAATTCGGTAAAAATCTTGGCATAAGAATGCCGTTTGGTCTTGCCAACACCAATATAGCTCTATGTTTTATATTTCAAGGCATGCCATGATTTTAATGTCATTTTAACTTATGGCAATAAATTAGATGTTTACACAATGTCAAACAGTTCTTATATTTCGGCCCCAATTTTCTATAATCCCTGATCGAAAATGTCTTTACTTTAATTATCGATTTTCTCTGTCTGTAGATGAAAGTAGGTGTTATTAAGCATTTTGCTTCTGCATCGCTTTATAATGGCAAAATAAGTTACGAATTTTGTCAACATTAACATGCTGGTTGTGTACAGTTTAGTTAAATAGGCTCTTGCATAACTCTGCGATTGAGCCGGAGTCAGTTTGTGAAAAACAAAGTTCGCCTGATAATGTACATAAAACACCTCTACCGTACTTTGGTCCACGACTTCAATAAAGAGAGTAGTTGGTTTAATTGATGGAACAGTGCATCCGGCTGTTTACACTTTTGGCTCGTCGCTAAAACAAATTAAGGCGCATAGGTTGAAGGAGGGCGTGGCTGGTTTACTTGTTCCCTCCTTGAAGCCAAAATGCGGGTCTATCTCATTCATTTCCCTGTGCTTTCTTGCCGTAGTATTGTATCTGCGTTGCTAATTTTAAGGTGGCTAAAATTTTCAGTAGCAAAAATCCATTCACATGACTAAGGCCGCGTAGAACGGCGAGTATAACGTAGGAAAGTGTTAGTTTGCAAATAAACTCAATGATAAGAAATCAATAACGCACGTTAGCAACTAGGTTCACACCTATCACAAGCGTTTTAGTATGTTTCAGTGCCATGGGTTGGTGTTCCCTGTTTTGACTGGAGATTTTCCCAAATAAAGTCCTCGATTTTGGCCCAAATAAAGTCAAATAGAGCCGAGTAGTTTCACTGCGTGTTCCTCTGTGTAAATAGGTGGACCTGGCAGCGGAAAGGGGACGCAGTGTGAGAAGATCGTCGCCAAGCATGGTTTCAACCACCTCTCCAGCGGCGACTTACTTCGAGCCGAGGTAGAGTCTGGCTCTCCTCGCGGTAAGGAGCTGCAGGCCATCATGGAGAAGGGGGAGCTCGTGTCACTGGTTTGTTTTTTGCTTACCCCCGGCAAAGTCTGCTTCTCTTCTCTAGCTCAATGACCTCTCACAAATTTACCGATAAAACTCTCAATTTAGTAGCTGCACTAATTTTTTGCGCTATCGTTTACACTATAACGGGCTATTCTGGTCACCTAAATTAAGAAATCAAATAGTGCTATATAAATTTCTCAATTCCGGAATGGTGTGTTATACTTTTTCTCGGAAACAAGCGACTTCTAATGCCTCTTATAGCATTTTTAAACTAGCTCACCTTAATCCAAGACTGTAACTTCAAACTATGTGTGGTCTGAGTTCGTAGCGTATCTAACACCAAACGATGTTGTATTACAGTTGTTACTGCACTAATTTGTCTCTTTTGGGGATTGCGAATACCTAGACTTCTTTTGGATAATGTGGTGAATTAATTAATTTAATTGCAACCGTTCAGAATATGTCTTTGCCCTGTGGGCATCACTGTGTTTATCCGCACGATCTGGGAACATGGTGTGCCAGAGTGTCACTTCTTGCTATTACACCTCTCCAAATACCCACGTAGGCAAATCCCTGCTCTGCTATTGGATGCACATTAATTCTCACCGCGTGCCTTCAGCTCCCTCGGCGCACACACAGCAGCTTTCCCTGGGAAAGTCTGTTTATAAAATTTTCGCAAAAATTAACAGATTCTTTCACCAGGTACTAAGACAGCTTTGCTGAAAACTCGCTTTGCGATGCGGTTAGCAGATGTAATTTTAGTTTACAGGAATGTAGCCCCGTGTTGATGTTCCCATCTGTAAAGCATTATATGTCAAAGTCTAGCTTACAGAAATTTCTATTAAATGAGATGTGCCAATCCTCTCGGTACATATTTGAACACTCGGTAGATTTATAAACTAATCTTATTTTTTCGAAAGATAATCAATGACTCCATGTTAAATTAATTCAACATAGAGTATTTAATTTGTCATCCTATTTTGCATTTCAGCCGTATTGTTAATGCGTGAATCTTTACAGTTACTAACAATGTGACCAGGACTACGACAACTGCACATCGACAGTTAAAAGGCCACCTCAATTTGCCAGAGAAAAACGCCACATCTTATTTTCGGGACACGCATTTGCTATCATTGGTGTTTCTGTTTTCTTTAGGAGATCGTTCTTGCGCTTATCAAGGATGCCATGTTGAAGTTAATCGACAAAAGTCCCTACTTTTTAATCGATGGTTACCCCCGTGAACTCGAGCAGGGTACCCGCTTCGAAAAAGAGGTAGGCATGGCAAATGATGTCTATTTTCTGCTTCTCTGTGACTCCATTAGAGACGCAGTGCCTCTCAAATCTGAATTCAGGTCTCATGCACAGGTGAAGGGCAAAATTGTGCGCTTGCAAAACTGTACAGGCGTTGATTCAACTTGGATCGTTTGAGGTCATATCTAAACTTGACTGTGGTCTGATTGTAGCTCGACTTGACATAATCTCGGGAATAATCATAAACACCACCAAGCATTTAAATTTCTCATTTTATGTGCACTAGAATAATTTTCAGGAATGAAATTGGGTGTACGTAAGTGCGATTATCTGTGTTTAAATAACCAGTGCTTATTTCGTGCTGCAAAATTTAGATGAGTGCCTTTTCCTTTTGGTGGAAAACTGGCAAAACACAAGTGACTCCTAATGATAGTGGTTGAATATCCAGTATGCAGAAAGTAACTTCCAATAATGAAGATTTTTGCACGTCTTGTGTCCCCTAGATTAGGTAATGCGAAATTCTAAAGGTACAAATAAGCATCTTCGTACAGGGAATCCACCTGTTTGAGGTATGTTGTGGGCCCCAGCATGTAATCTTGAACCACGCCGGGGCCATTGAGTTGGATCTGTCCCGATTACGCTTTCCTGCTACCCCGATGAAGAAGACTGGAGAGGACGTTGACACAACCGTTTACTTCAGAGCTCAACCAAGGTAGTGTCGGTGTGTCGTGTGTGGCGTACTACCATGGACGAGCTAACATCGAGACCTAGGTGTGAGGATAATCTAAGATAATCGTTCGTGCTAATGGGGGGGAGTTGAGGATCCACGCGGCTAGTGACATGCTGCGAAAAGGGGGACCCCGTGTCGGAGGCTGGAGTGGTCGGATTAGCGAGTGTATGTCAACGCAATTCGCAATAGATACTTAAGGTATTTCACACAGGATCGCTTAAGCCGCCTATATTTTCAATACTATTTACAGGTAAGAATAAATTTATTCAACAAATACACCCCGTAATAAGAGCATTGGAAGTCTGGACAATGAGATTCGTTGATCTGATCCTTTATTTTCATACAGGTGGCCCCGTGCTTCGCGGTTTTATACTTTGAGGTGACCGAGGAAGTGATGAAACAGCGTCTTTTGAAGCGTGGTGAAACAAGTGGACGTGCCGACGACAATGAGACCACAATCCTCCAACGTCTCAAAACGTTCAAGAGCAAAACAGAACCGGTTATTAAACACTATTCAGAAAAGGACAAAGTCATAAAGGTATGGGTCTTACCAAGGTGACCATATAAATTTTCCCATATTGGTGAGCGACCGAATTTGGCCAGACATTGAACAAGCCATGCCCTATTACAAGGTTGCTTTTAGTGGTTACCTGATTTGATAATCTAAGCGTAATCTATCACATAAAGGTTAGTCATCTGTATTCCACTTGGTGTTATGCTACTGATATAACAGTTAGTAAAGGGTATCTTTTTACTTTTGTAGATTGACGCGTCGAAGACAATCGATGAAGTGTTTGCTGTAGTCGAGCAAGAATTTAAAAAGAAGGGGATAAATTAACAATATGCAACTCACAAAATGTGCCTCACTAGTATTTGTCATTCATTCATGCCACACTTCTTCAATTAGTGTAAGTCGACGAAAAGGACTGATGAACTAAAAATAAAAAATTCGATAAACCCAGATTCTCGTTTACTTTTAACTATACTTATCCTAGTCAAATGCATTACAAATAGGCTTTTCCTTGTAATGCTTTTTCAATTAACCATCAATCATCAGTCAAACTTATTACGCCGGGAACAGAACGATGCAACTTACCAGAGGCAAGCACTGGCGAAACTGATTAGCAAGATCAGTGCATATCACAAACAGCACTCAATAATAATCTGATTAAAAGGCCGACCACATAAACTTATCGTGCATCAACATATACTTGACTGATCTCTTTCATAACACCTTACTAAAATGAAACTCAGTTGAGAGCACAGATGTTGCTCTCTGCTAGCGGCTGTAAATTGGCACGCCTCCTGTTCTCTAACCTTGACGTAATCATGAAGACAACATATTTCTGAGAAGACAAGCTGACATATTTGATCCGCATTTTGCGATGCTGCATGCTATGGTACAAATGTGCGACTTAAATGTACGACCCTGTGCGTTAACATTAACACTACCTGAGTTTCGTCAAATTCGTTCATAAGCAGTGGCCAGTATACGAGATCACCTTTTTTCCACAACACTGTACTCGATTCTGTTCGTGAAATATTTTACACTTTTGGTCGCAGTTTCTTGCATTCCTGATATTGGATATATGATACCGGAACTAGTTGACTAGTTAGTTACATGACTGTCGCTGCAGAACCACACTACTAGCATGAGAGTTTGATTGCACAGCGGCAGCACGCCTTCTTCCAGTCTGACTAATGTGCAACTCGACAAGTGTTATTACATCTTCGACCAATGATTTCGTCCAATACGAAAGACATGCTGCACTTGAAAAACGGTTACTGTTAGAGTGCTCACACGAACTATCATTGAGAGCAGGAACTTTGTTTACGTGCAATGGGACGATACCTCCTCCAGAGGGCCTACTTGCAGTCAAAAGCATCTGGTCGCCAGTATAAATCACTAAGAAGTAACATAAGATCTTGATTCACAGACAAAACTACTTTAATTCGCAGCTCGAAATTAAATATCAAAAGGATTTCAGACGCGCTGATTTTGCTTGATACGCAAAACACCGATTTCAGGAAAATTCACTTTGTCTGCCTACGTACTGAATCTTATTTCAATTTTTTGAGCGCGTACATGTCCCCGGCTTGTCCACTTCTATGCAACTCACAATCTTCTAGGTACCCCACTATTATCACGGTATCATTCAGACTCAGGTTGTTCAACTTAACTCAAATTTTGCATGCACCATTAAATGCTCAACGCAACCATCTACATCGCATAATGTACGATCAAGCATATAACGCTTACGCCTATTTGCTTATTGGGTTTTTGTCCAGGCAAACATCAACTGAATAATGATGTGGGAATAATCGTTAGCAATGACCGTGCATGTGCGCCACTTCGTGGTAGGCGTTACTTAGTTAATAATTCAAGTATTGGTAACGTCCAAATAATGCGGCGTGAACTGTATTGCAGTGTGACCAACGCTAAATGCAGTACTATGGTGCATACAAAATGGTGGTTTTTATCCACCACATTACTTGCACACTAATAACCAATCCTCAAATTAAACGGACAAACGCTTGATTCCATTCTAGAATTTTGTAGAATATGAGCTTAAGTAAGACATTGCATCGCCTTATCATGTAACTAAATTAAAATATGTGTCATCGCTATCTTCTCTTCATGGTTTTCCATTCTTTGGCATTGAGATTCAGGCATGCTAGAGACTATACGATAAGTGAAAGTGCTCTAACTCTGTTGGAAATGATTTATGCATAATCAGGGAAATTGTGTGAGGTTCTGAAAATCTTGGTCACTAGTTTTATTTGATCTGGATACACAAGCAAATTCTCTGCGACCGCAAACTGCCAAATACATCACGTTGGCAGTTTGATCACTTAATTAAGAATATGAGAAAAACATAAGTAATTTGACACAATTTATTATCTGTTATGAATTTGAAACAATCCTATTTAGTACGTGTTTCTATTTTTTTTCTCAGCTAGAATAATTTAGCCTGATGCTCTATTTAAGTATTTGACAGCGAATGCATATCGGTATTTTCCTGAAAAAAAAAATACAACGTAATTTAGAATTGAAATTTAAAGTGTGCAACCTTACAATCTTTTCAACTTTAATCAAGTTCTTAAATTCATATTAGGTGCTCGATGTATATTTTAGGAAGCGTTATAAGCAGTTTAAATTAATTGTAAGCGCCGCGTTTTTCGGTTGCAATTTTGTGCTATCGCTTGCCCTGGGATATGGCCGCTACTATAAGCGGGAACGTGAACGCACTAAAGAAAATTTTTGAAAATTATAACAGCACAGGGTCGAGCCCATCTAGTAGCATCCGAAGCAGGGAGGTAAATGGAGTCTCCCACGCAACCACGCGTAACTCTGACTCAGACTACAATGCCGTGAAGAAACCAAGTCAAACACCGTCGAAAACACCTGTAAATGGTACTTTGCATGAGCAATCTTGTGCAAGTGGTCTTCCTGGTTATAATGGGACGACTCCTAATGATCGACGTTTTTCAGTTGATCGGAATTCTGTCGATAGATCATCTTCGAAATCTACACCTCCAAAGACCAAGCCAAAGCCTGTTATATTTCGCCATTCGCAACCTGTCATCCCAAACAATGCGAAAGCTGTTTCAAATAGTCCTAGGGTGGATGCTAAAAACGAGAAGCCTTTACCCGCAGACCCGTCATCGCTAAGAAATATGACGGCGTGTGAATCATCAGTCCTCACAAATACTCCATCAGGACCTAACATCCCGTCAGGCAAAGGTTCAAACGAAACCCACGCCCCCTCGAATCTTGATAATGTGGTAGGAAAATTGCCGACATCCCCTCTTAATGGTGATGACAATGCGGCTGTTTCTAAGACGCCTCCCACCACATCCGTCCACAATTCCTCAAAGAAACCTCCCCCCGTTTCGAAAAAACCAAGGTCAGTTTTGAGCGGCTATAGTAACGGGAACACTCATACACATTACAAGTATGATGAGGAACTTGAGAAACACTTTGGTCTTGTTGTTGATCAGTCTTCTTACGATAGCACAGAGCGTTGGGCTGCGTACCAGGCTGAGAATCGATTGGAGCTCATGCAAAGTAGGTCTAGAAAACAGGGAAATGATTCATTGCCCAATATGCTGCCTAATGGACTAATCGGAGCCCCTCCACGTGCACCTTCAATTACCAGCAGCACTGGACAGTCTAGTTCGAACTTAACAAACTCAAGCATTCGTTCTATTTTGAAAAAAGGTCGTCCGTCTCTGGGAATTCAAGTAGGTTTCTTTGCTTTTAATTTTAATTCTTACAATTTAAAACTCTTCAGCTACTTATATTCCGATTCCTAAACATTGTCTTTTCTATTGTAAAATTTATTCTCTGGTTTTTTAGTCCCTAATTTCAGGTGGCAGGTCCACCAGGCAAATGACGCTTTTTTGAAAAAACTTGACTGATTGCTGCTAAAAATTAAAGAAAACTTAAAGTTTGTAATTTTGTTTTTACCTTTACAGACCAAAAAACGGCTTACGTTTAAAGATGGTGATGAGCTGACTACAAAATATGACTACCCATCAGAAGATAGCTTTAATGATTTAGACAGTCTTGATCGGTATCGATCAGCTTTTGATTCTGACTCTGACTCCTCGTCAACATTTGATGAATCCCAGGACTTTGAATATGACAACTCTGGTTCAGTTAGCACTCTCCGCTCGCAGGATGGAAGAATCAATGTCTCCAAATTAATGCCTGTCGCGTCCAATTCGTCCACTGTTTCTTCTAGCACCCTACGAGGATCCGTGAGTAATCAGCGCAAGAAACATGAAAACAGCTCTCATAATGACCATCATCATAGTAAATGGTCATCCCCATCTTCTCACAAACCAACTGCATTGAACTCATCCAGAGGTGACAGTAAGTCGAAAAACTTATCTAACCCTAGCGTATCTTTTGTTAGAATAAACGCAGTGGAACTGCTTCTACGTAGAAATTCGCTTTTCTTGTGTACCGTAAGAAAGCCACAAATCAACATATTGCCTGCACTTGGTCACCTTTATGACGATGTAAAGTAATAAAAGATTCCTGTTATCATATTGGTGCACATCTAAATAGCTTTAGAGCTGTGCCATAAGTTGATGACTAATGACAAAAATCGTGAACCTTTGTTGGCTGTGTGGAGGTGGCGTTTAGTCAGAGGAGTATGCTGAAAATTGTTATAATATCCACGACAACTTTGTGATTTATCAAATGTCCCGGAATTTATGATGTTGGACCACCGAATATGAACAAGGTAGCCAAAACACGATGTTGGAGATCAAACTTAGGTACATACATTCGTATTGCTAGCGTAGATTACTATGGGAGTTTTGGCATGAGCCGGCCAGCTTCTAATTTCAGTCGCTTGACTAGTGGACTTGCGGCTTGGTTATGGTCGTACATATAAAGTGCTTAAATAATAATTTGGTTTGGTCAGCATCCAGCTGCTAATTACTAATTTGGGTCTTTTTTTTGTTTGAAAAGGTAATTACTCGCATCTTGAGTCCTGCTAATGTAAAGCAGAAGAGTTTGTTTCAAAGTGTTGATATGCTGCCCTACTGCTAAAATAAACTATAGCAACTTTTATTTTGCTGACCATTATGAGGCGAAGTTCATAACTTAAACATTGGGAAGTGTAGCATTCGGCCTACAATATCACATTAGCCATTTACTTCGCTTTCGTTTAGCTGGGTCTTAGCTTCACGCCTGACCTCAGTAAATACTTTTTTATATTTGAAATGCTTGATCAGTTTTCTCATGATAAGGTGTTTTAATCGTCGTAGATCGGTTTGTGTAAACTTGTCATCCGGTGGAGTGTTTCTGCCCTAAATATCTTAGCAAGCTTTACTCTACCCCGTAACCCACCTTTCCGATAGTGTCTACTGGTGTTTTTATGAAGATTCTTTGGTATCAAAAAAGAATTCGTGAATATTGTGTAGATGTTGATCACAACTGGCTGTAACACTCCAGGGTGTATTTCCTCTGTTGTTTCCAGTGGCGTTTGTCTTGGTGTCCTTTGTTACAGCTTTGTCACCTATCAAAATTTACATCTTCCAGAGCCTTGTATTTCGTAAAATCCTTTTAAGTAGTCTTTAGACTAATAGATAACGATTTGCATCTGAATTAAATTCTACTGCAGCTCTTTTCCATGAGATAATATCACAGGCCGCTTTGACAATGGTACGAAGGATTCCGGGATATTTTTTTACGTGCCGTAGATCTTAAGCAATTTAATCATTAAATTATCAACATCACATTAATAACACTTACCACTTAATGACAACAAACGTGGTTTGGTATTTAGATATTCACCAGACAACGCGGAAATACGTGGGTTTGATCAGTTTGCATTTGTTGTGTTGTTGTACTAATTTCAACGCAATTGAATTTGCGCAAATAGGAACGTGAAAATCGCTAAGCGTAACATCTACATTTAAATTTGTTTCTACAAGGAAGCCTTTGTTTCGTGGTTATATTGTAATGCAAATGTGAGTAATGATTACGATTTTTAACATCTACACATAGTTTCCTTCTAATATCACCTCTTACTGTTTGGTTCACCGGCTACCGACCTTTCTCAAGTCCGCTCGGCCTTCACCTGTAACTTCTGTTCAGCCGAGTGTAGTATTCACGTCTAGTAGGTCTTTCTGGTGCATTGTGCACACGCAAGATGGAACCGTCTTCTTTTGCTTTTTCCAAGCGGCGTTAAGTGACCTGCTGTCTTGTCTTCGTAACGGTCTCAAATTTCTAATGCGCACACGATTTACTTACGTCTAATCTCCAAAAGAGCGTTCATTCGGGTGTGTTTAATCTCCATTTAATGCTACGCCTCGTTAAAGCCTTTTTCACTGACGTGATCCGGAGGTTCTTTCTGGCCGATGCATTTCTGAAGCCTCCAAAAAAGTGGCCATATTCCACTCGCTTGGGGTGTAATTGCCTTGGCAACTGGCTTGTTCTTGACCGCGTTGCTCATCGCATTTGGGCTTGTCCTTGTAACGACTGGCCAGTCCTCTTCCTCTGGCTGTTACCATTTTTGTGGTACTGTGAATAATTCGATCAATTTTTAGTTTACCTTGGTCGTTTTATTCGCTGAAGTTGCATGCACACCAGTGCTTAGCGTGCTCAGTAAAGGCACACTTTACTAACTTGAATTAAGCGACAAATCGAGGATTTGGGTTTGATTAATTCAATCGATGGGTTTTGGGGATAGAATGCAAAATTCGTTCGGCAAACTGAGACCCCACGTTTTCACCATTTTGCACGTGTTTTAAAGGTTCAAATAGGTCATGTCTAACTCTATGGTGCATTACTCCTTGGCAATCCACAACTAGTAGCAACTCGTCTTTATCCTTCTTTTGTAGTTTACATTCACCTTCGTTGTTTTATAACTAACATACCCTGAAGCTTTTTCGTTGTTTGCGCTTCGTTCTTCGTGTCACTGGGCTTTATGCCTTTTAATTTCACGCGTCACTTAACTGACACAACGTGTGTTAACTGGCACGCGGTCTTGTGTTCCTTCTCACGACGGTGCCAGTTCTTACTTGAAGAAACACCTCGCTGTGTAATTAGTCTGAAATTTGTAAGTGGAACCATGTATCCCACTGCTTGATCTGCTATAGCGCATTTTAAGGATACAGCGTTACTGTGAAAATAATCCACGATTTAGCATCTTTTTTTTCATTTCGCTTTTTAAAATTTATGGTTCCAAAATAGTCTATGAAGGAAGTTAGCTTCCCTGATGGCATGAATTGTGATTAATAACTTGCTAACATCTATTAACACAAATACAAATATTGTCAAAATAGGAGATTGGGATGTGCAATTGCTTCAAGAATTTACAAAAGTAGTTTTTTTTTATATTAAAAATATATGCGAATTAGATGTCGTAAACTTGGGTTTGTTCACTCCTTATGAGATATTTTGCAAACGCTATCCAACTAATCCCACCACTTGTATTTAAGTGCTCTATTGTAATAGCATTTTAATTGGTTTTTTTTAAAGAAAGCCACAGCTGTTAAGCACTTCTTTCATTCGCATGTTGGTGTTGAACTTATCGAGTTGACATTTAAACCATCCAATAGAGTTAAGTTGCGGCCTTATGCCTTCATCCAACACCTTCACTTGCTGGATCACGGTGAGTTTCGTGCTTCCACGTCGTGCTGTTCAATTGTCCACACCCTCTATTCCTTAATTGCTTGAAGAAAACCGTGTCACCTTTGGGACAAAACCAAGTACTGGCTTTATTTTAACTAATGTGTTTGTGTTGGACTTGAATATGAGGCATTGCGTGGTACAACAGATAATTGTGGCTAAACTTACGCTAGAAGTAAGTCGCAAGCAGCAGTATACACTTAGGTGGCAAGTGAGTTAGCCGTATTTAGAAACACAAACCTGTAGAATCGGAGTCTTGCTGGAGTTCGCTCTATATGCATAACTTCGAACGTCCGAAAGTGGCACATCATTTTAACAAATTTACGTCATTCAAGGTCCCAAAGAAATGTATAATTCTAAACAGTAAACACGCTAAAGCGAATTATACGCAGAGTTTATTACAAGCAGCAGCTGCCTCGGTTATTTATAACAGAGAACAATTTACATAAATCTGGAAAAAGTAGCCACCCAGTTTGCGCGACTTTGGGAAGTGCGCTAAGACATTCAATCGTCTTTTCATGCTTATTGAAGCTGTAAGTTAAAATAACCGAAGCCTCACCAAGATCGAACATTTAGCAATATGCAAAATTTCACAATACTTTCCTATTTGCATCATCATCATCATCATGTCATTGGTTTGCTATTTCAAATAAACTTTGACGGATTCTAGACTAGGATGTTTTCGTATTATCCCTCCTTTCTCAATCACAACTTACAACTCCACGAAAAGTGGTTTTTTTTACAGGCTGCACCCCTCATCGCCATGGGTTCCCTTCATCAATTAAAACCTTCAGATCAAAGACGTGCTTAATTGTACTTACATTGACACGTTGAGTAAAAATGGAGGAATTTGATTTTGTGGTTTTCGTTTTGACAAGACAGCATGTGGGTGGCCATTAATTAATAATGGTGTCTAAAGTCTCGTATTTAGTAATTAAGTTAAAGCCGCAGAGGCTCTAGCGTTCACTGCCGTCTGCAATTTTTGTGGCGCGGCTTGACAGGGTTGTTTGGAAACTGTCGTAAGTGTAATTGCATTACTAACGGTTTTAACTGTTCCAGTAGAAAACCTTATGAGGATTGATGAGTCGCTAGCAGATTAGAACCTAATGCTTTAAGTGTATTTCCTGATTAATTTTAGGCTAACTCTAATTCCATTAGGTGGTGGTCCCATGAGATCAACCAGAGCATGTTGGAGTTCAGAATGAGCATGCTTTGGCTCAACTCTTGTACGGTTTTGTCACTACACTCGAGGTTAGCTCCTTTAGTTGACTTGACCTGTTCTAGAGTGTTTTAATTGAACGGTATTTAGGAGACTTCTGAAATGCAGCATCCACTGATGCGATATGGCATAGTTTATGTTTTCTCTTGTTTAACGTGCAACTAAGTCTGAAATCGCCATGTGATAGTGTTATCGTCTCCTTAAAGGAGGCAAAATTTAAAGCTAAGTGTTCTTGCCTTAATTATGGGTTTCTTTTACTCCATCGTACAATCTGATAATAGTCTACGAAGTTTTCAACAAGCTTTCGATGCAGACAACAAGCAGCAATGCCCAACCCGGACCAAAAGTGGTCTGTCTGTGCTCTCTACTTGTGCAACTACTCTAACTTCAGTATCCGAGGTACACACCATCATTGGATTCGCATGCTTTTTGGAATTTCCATTTATCGAGCCTTCATTAGAATCCCAATTTACTGATTATGCACAATTGCTGGTAGTTATGCTAGCTAGTTAATTTTTTTTGTTGAGAAGACCTGTAACCAGTGTTGCAGCCCAACACTTGCTGACATTTTTCCCTCTTCATTCAATGTCTAAAATGTTTAGGTATCTTCTACGCATGCACCAGTGCTTTATCATACTATTTACTTTACCAATGCATCACAGCTTGTTTATATTTACAGAGTCAACGAACACCCTTTTGCATTTTTTATCGCCGTACGTCAAGTTTTTTTTTGCAGAGGAGAATGCCACCAATGGTGCATGTTTACTTATGACACCGTGTTCATCCTTTAAACGTTAGTGCTAAAAGATATAGCAATTTAAATAGATTTGCCAATTCAGCCATGGAATTCTAACTAACACTTTCAATTGATCTCAGCATGACTGAAATAACTGTGATTTCGTTTAATTGTAATTTTAATTGTGTAGCGTATTTCCTCCACTCTTCACAACATATTATCTGAATCTTGCTGTATTTCATTGACAACTTTTATTCAAATGAGAAAAACTAACGCCGTATTACGTGTGGTTTTAAGCTGTGGTTTTGGACGGACTTGTTGTTTGCGTGAGGTGGAAGACCTCACTCCTGGCGTCAGCATGTGTTTCACTGACTTTCGCTGTCCCCGTTGGACGCTAGTTACGTTTTTATCAGTCTTCAGAGTTGTTTAACCCATTAACCATATCAAACGGGTAGAATTTCGGGTCTGGAGGGTGCACGGATATTTTTGAGAGCTATGAAATCGCCTTTAATCAGACACACATGCTAGGCCCACGTTTTGACCTTGACTTCGTGTTTGCGATCACTTCAGTGAGGTGGAGTAATCAAAGCATGAATAAATCTGTTAGCACTGCTCGAAACTGCCGCAGCTTCAGTTCCGCCCTCCAGATTTTGTCATACCTCGTCAAACAGTTGGTTATTTGGGGATTGAGTGATCAGGCAAACATCAAATCGAGGTCCAAACAAGCCCACCCAAGCTAATGTGGTAGTTAAGCAATCTGATGTCACAGGACTTCGATTTTCTAAATTTACTAATAGTCTCTGAATTTGATTCAAAGCCAAATCTGAAGACTCGACTTCTCGACAATCGTGCATGTGCGTCAGTGCTAGTCTTTTTTTTCAATTCTCAGAAATCCAACAAACGAAATTGCTGTGACGGAAGCATCGGGCAGTGCGTGGTTACACATATATAATTTGATTAGATGATACCCTCGACTGTTTTGAGCTTGATCAGGTTCGCACCGTGTTCAGCGTTCGTAAAGTAAGCAAGCTGAGTATTTTTCGCACACATTCTCGTGTTGAGGACTGCCAGCTGATAAAAATTGATCAATTTTTTCCCCTCGCTGCCTATTGTTTCGTTTTGGAAAAGAAATACTAAGTCTATGACTTAATTTTTACAGATTTTTCAGCTAATTTATGTAAAATAAAAAGCAAGAAACAAAGAACTTGAAGGTAGAAATATTGTCCATCGTTTTCCATGACCTTGCTACATCTCTCAGGTGGCGTAGGAATACCGTCCTAGAAGAAACTTAAAGTCTTCGAAACCACAAAGTCTTGGACGAATTTTCCCACATCGAACCGCGTTTTGAAATGTTTATCCACTAAGACGTGCTGCATTGACCGGAACAATCGATTATCAGATGGGGCTAAGTCTGGTAAATGCGCCGCGTGTAGGAGAACTTTCCATCCTAAGTTCAAGAGGGTCTTCTGGTTCGCGCAAGCAAGGTGAGGTTGAACGTCGTCATGCCACAGCAGTATGACTTACCAGCTCCCTTGTCTGGTACATGACCTTTTCTCATCAAGCTCTTTGCTCACTTTGCTCAGTTGTAGGCTGTAGCGTTCCGAAGTCACCGTTTGACCAGCTTCCAGGAGTTCGAAATAAAGTAGACCCTTCATGTGCCATCAGATACACAGGAGAACCTTCTTCAAATGGATGTCCTGTTTCGGCGTCGATGTACTGTTACCTGGGATGTACCCTGATATATGCATTTTGGATTCCCGTAAAAAGTGTACTTTTCACTACCTGTCACAGAAAGACACAACTTCGGTACCAGCAACATTATAAATTTATTAATCAGTAACCAATGTAACTCGTCTAGACTTGTCGTTCGGCGTTCTGTAATCTTGCGTCCGATTCCTTCAAAACCATAAGAGACTGCGAAAATATTTCTATTTTAAATATGATTTTAAGTTTGGAGAAAAAATTTGTACAAGTCACGCCTAATATATCTAGACGCGGGAAAATACGGGGCATCGAGCCGCGGTAATTACCCCCCTCCCCATGTCCAGTCGCTTTACGAAGCCACCAATCACAGCAACCCCTTGTGCGTTCTGCCCCCCCCCTGTTTCAGCGTCCCCACCATTTACAAGGGCACTTCTGTGTGCATAACTCCGGTAACCTCGCACGCTCACAGACACATACTTAAGGGAATCTAATGAACGGTCGCTCCTGTAGCGTTTCTATCAATTTTAGCAACGTTGAGTCCACAGTTGTTCTTTCAATTTCCATGGCGTTTTAGGCTTTAGTTGTTACCTTTTGGGCATGTCACGATCCATGAACTTCCATTCAGACTATGATATTCCAACTTCGCGGGGTATATGTTTAAACACAAGAAACCATAATAACAATTTATTACATTTGCGACCAGGAGACGAGTTGAAATATAACTTCGGGAATACGGTTAATGCAACTGCTGAATTGCCAAAAAACTGATGACCAATCATCAGAATGCATTAAATATTACAAGTTTTAGATACTTGCGCTTGTTTTGTGTTAGGCTTTTTCCAATAATTTGTTCACATTAGAGCTTCATAAGAAGCCAGAATCACTTTTGTATTATTCGCAATTATTTGACTTCTTCGCATTGTTCCACCAATTACTTATTTCGGTTAGGCCAAAAATCTCCTGGTCAAGTCTCGAAGTGGTTGTCAAGCCACATTTTGTCAGTCTTCGTTGTTGTTTAATTTTACGCTGCGCACTTTGCTTGAAAGCGAACGGAGTAATCTAAAATACCGATTTTCGAACTGTATTGAGGATGCGTCAGAACCTCCTAGATGAGCCCCAGGATAGCAATCGTCGTGATTTGTTCATTCACGCTGCAGATTCTCCTGCTTTTAACGATGCTGTCGCCTCGCTTAAATAGCTTGTTTTAAATGGTCAATTTGGTAGTGTGTAGGTGATGGTTGATAATCTGACTTCAGGAGAGTTTTTCTTTGTGGATGAGGCCTTCAGAGCTCTACCGAACGCAGATTATTTCCTCTCAACGATGGAGATTCCGCTTCATTCGTGGAGTTGCCCATTTCCTTTGTTTACACTGCACGCTAAGGCACTGCTCTTTTCCATGGGTGGCGATGCAATTCAGAAGGCGAGATTTGTGTTCACACATATCCTTGTGTTGTCCAGCCAATCCATTTGCGATTGTGAAGCCTCAATATTTTTTGCTTCTTCGTTAATTCATGCGTCGTTTATGCTTCCCACGTTTGAACCTTGTCGATCGACTTGGAGTTGTGAAGTGTGGTCTTCTCTTTGTCCCGGGGTTGTCTGAGGAAACTAAATCCATAGTCTCAACTCATCGGAACTCCTAAGCACGTGGTCATACTTCACTCCTTAATGCGTATTTGACTCAGCAACCGAACATGTCGGAAGTGTTGGTCTTTGGTAGTCTGGTATATAAAAAAATGATCATAGATCTTTGTCTCACAGTAGTTATTTCCTTGTCAATGGTTACTTTTGACTTAGGTTTTTCTAACATGGTGGCCATCACTGCTCATGGAAAGTCATTATGTCGACATAAATATAAGGGTTAAAAATGGAAACTTGTGCGACACATACTTAATCGCTCATCGCACAAAGTCTTAATATGCGTAGTTTTGCCAATTAATGTCAGCTGTTATGCATCTACTTGTTTAAATCGGTTGCTTACCAATATTCGTCATCATTTAAAGAGATCGGTTTAGCAGAATTATGCACATTTTCCCTCTCATATTGTGTAATAAGACTTGAAACATCTATGACAATTAAAACGATGGACGTATTCTAATGATTCGGAAACTAAACTGGAGTTTTTCTTCATTAAATCAGTTTTGATAGTTACTACTTCATCAACTTTGTCGTCACAAAATTAGGCGGCGGTGACTTAAATTCAAAAAAGCAGCGTTTCATAAACACTATTTCAAAACCCTATATGTGCTCAAACGGTTTTCATGATATGTTAAGTGTACAAAAGACAATGGTCGTGATTTGCTATGTTAAAAACAGGTGGCTCTTGGCAGGGTAGTACTTGAAAGATTTGGTGTGTGTCCAGTCTATTACGCGGTGCTGTTATATTCTCCTGATTGGTTTATTTAAGAATCTTGGTTTCACCAGTTGCCTTGGGAGCAATCTAGAAGTGTTTAAATACGATGATGTGTTCATCTAACTAAAATTAAGAAATTTCCACCCCTATTAAACTAAATTACGGCTTCAAAATTTAGCCTAGTATTTGTGTATTAGATCAAGAAAACCTAAGCAAAATTGCAAGTTGATGAAAAGAAACCCCATGTGCTTTATTCTCGGACACTAAATCACACAGGAATTATCACTAGGGGTTTTTGCTGAACTATCATAGGCTAGAATAGTTCTGGAAATTTGTTTATTTCTCTTTACTACAATGTGTCTGCTAGAACTTAACTCACTGCTTTAGTCTAATAACTCTTGGTCGCTCAAAACCAAATCCCAGACTTGGACATTTGCGGACTGGTTTCACAAACTCAGACTAGGCGAGCAGGCCGTCACTTACCCACCGTGAGACAAATTGCCTTTTCACTGCGAAATGCATTAACGTCATCTCGAGAAAGCATCGCAGAATGCATCAGTTGTCACTGCACTTTCTAAAACGCTTGACACCTACTAGGTATTCTTTGTGATGTGTTTCTGTCCGGTTATGGCCAATTGAAGGTCTGTTAAGGAGTATTTCGGGCAGAAACAGCTTCCTATGTCTGGATTTACGTCATGTAGTGACTTATGGAGAAATGAATTTTCCCGTTAACTTGTCTCATTTCAGATACCTTCCGAGTGTCGTTTTAGAGCCATCGTAGCATTGATTTTTAAATGTTATCTTATTAAACATTCTCGGTTCTAGATATCAACTTGATAAAGACCTTAAAAACGTCATTGGAACTTTCAAACATCTCGACTAGGGAAATTGCTCTTTTATTATGAAAATACGGTACTTTGTGCTTACATATCCGAGGCCTTATGAGTAACTATTTTGGCTGCATAAATCTGGATGACTGCGCGCAGACTTTAGAGGATTTAATTGATTTTCTCTCAATTAGGAGTTCCATGTTCATTGTTTGATAGTGCTAGCGTAAGCTAATCACAGCACTGGAGCTGTCATGCTAAAGCAATGCCCACACGCCCTCAATCACCACTTGTCAGGAGCGAAGTGCTTTTAGTGGTGTAACAAGCCTCGCGCTTAGCCCTGCCAGAAATCGTTGCTTCGCTTCATCTGGCAACGGCCTAGTGTTTCTTGTAAATGAATTATTTAGATTTGCAGGGTTCGTTTCGTGCTTGTGTCTAATTAGGATTTAATTGTTGTAATTTCAGTAGTCTTGTTTAGCCGAAACATTTAACCACATAAATGCAGATCAAACCCGCAAATACAATACAAGAGAGATTAAAGTAAAATCTGCACTTGTTTAGCAGTTTTCATTGGCATTTTAAAACACGGCCTCGATGGTTTGATAGGTGACCAAAACGCGTCTATTCGTTGAATTCTGTTGCGAATTTGAAATAACATTCCATTTTAAACATCTCTTTAGTACGTCAGCAAATGAATTCGGTTACCTAAATTAGGGCTTATTACACCAATTTTTTAGCTACTAAGACTTGCGCTCTAGCGATAATAAATTCGCGATTGGTAGCCTGGTACGCCCGACCACAAATCAAGTAATTCATGCATTTTATTCCTTTTAGCATTCAAGCGATTTACCAGCCACAACTACCAGCTCCACTATTGAGAGGCAGCCCTGTGATACACCCACTCCCACCTCCTCTTGCCTTTACCCCCTGCCTACATTCTCTGTAGAAACACGTTTCCCTCCAAAAATGCACACTTCCTGCTTTTGTACGACTTGTGTCCTGTTTCGTTTCGGCCTTTCCCTGTTACCTCCGTGGAAAGCGTCTCAGACTCGGGTTGCTAAAGCGCTCGGATTTTCAAATTTTTTAACAAGTGACATGTGCAAAGAGTTTTCTAGGACTACCTATACAAATAAAGGTTGTGTTTTATTGCCACTTATTATTGAAATATTGATTTGTCTGGGTTTTAAATGTACCTATTTTCGAGAGAGTTAGGTACAAATCCTTTATCGATCCCTATTGTCCTTTTCATTCACAGTTACCTCCTACTTTTCAATAGCAATTCGAGATTTGGAGCTTTCGAGTTCCTTTCACAAATACTTTCCTTAGGCTTTTAAATTCATAATTTTTGCATGGGTTAAAATATGTGTGGTTGTGGTATTTTTAATGTGGAAACCAGCCCTTACTCTATCTAAAACATACTTAATTGGAACATATTTGTGAACTACAGTGAAAAAGCTCGTGTGAATCGTTTCTATTTGCCCCAGTCATCAGTTCATAGATCTTGGTACCAGAACTGCCATCTTTGGATGTCTTCTGGAGTGTGGGGTCTTTGTCCCAAATGCTTGCTCTTGCCAATGTGCTAAAATTGTCAACACAACGAGAAAAAAATACGAAAAGATGACTTTCAAACTAAAAGTGTTTGAGGAATCGAGTAAATTAGGAGCTACAATTTATGCGTCTCTTCAGAGTTTGCAAAGCGGAAAAATGACCGGTGTCAGTCAGAGGGCGAAGCCTCCTTTGAGCAAGTAAACAGGTGCAATAGTTATTTTTTATCTGATGACCTTAACAAATCGTGCAACTGGGGTTGAATTCAGGGCGTCAAGAGTGATTGTATATGGCACCTGAAGACGTGAAATTGCCTGCTCTCTTCGTGAGCTTTATCTCTTCCTCGGCTCTAAGTTATTAAAAATACCACGTTTCTCTTTCATTGAATTCATGATTACTGTTTAAGCAATAAATACACAAAAGCATTAATCGGTGGTTTCGTTACAGCTACAGCGATTAGCCCACACCTTAAAAGTCAGTTTAGTACTACGAACGCAATTAAACAAATTAACGATGCGTTTAAAATGTGAATTGAAAGCAACTTTTGGCATTGTAATTAAGAGGCGTTGCAGTGTTCCTGTCGAAGTGGATCATGTGCAAGGCTTCTCGAGGCGTTTCAGTGAACGGTGGTTGAACAGCCTAGCCTAATGCAAACGCCGTCGTTTAGTGGCTTGTTTTTGTACTCATCACAGCTGGCAGGTTAAGGTGGGTTATTGCTTAGACTTAATTGGTACACACGTAAACCGGCACTTTGAGTTACGCACTCGCATGAGTTTGTTTCGCCTTGCAATAACAAGGCCCCTTGTGGTGCAACGGAAAAAAAATCAGGTCTGAATTTCAGTGGGACCGAGACTCCTCCAGAGCTATCAATTACCGTTTGCTGGTACCTTGAAAGTCCAAAGACCATTGCATTTTTAGGTTTGTGGTCTCGTGATTAACGAAGTTTCATCTGAATGGTGAGCCTTCTAGTTTGTTTGAGTAGCACAGAACTCAAGGATTAGTGAATTGGAAAATACCTTTTTGTGGGTGCTTCTGTAATGGACCCTTCTAACTTTCCACAAAAAGGATCCCCGGCATTCAGAGAATTAGTGTCTGTAATCTGGAGAACAGTGTGGAAAAAACCACCTTTTCTAATAAGCATTTTAACGCCGTCTAGGGCTGAGGTCAGGACAGTCGTTTGCGCTTTTCGATAAAACGGTGCATTCAGTGGCGATTGGGTGCAAGACGCACGGTTCACCAGCTGAAACTCATAAAAATGCGTCACCGAAATCGCTGAAAAATGCAGAAACTTCGAAACATTTACCTACTATAACTGACCATTCTTTTCTTGAATATTTGCAAAAGAGTTGTAGAAGGAGATAGTCGAGTCACTAACTGAGCAATTAATCAAAGGCACCTATGCAGTTTGTAGAAGATTGAAAATAGGATCATGATTCGGTGCGTTCAAGTCCAATGTGGAATCTTTCATTAAAAGGAGCTACCAAATAATTTACCTGACGAACAATAAAGGATATTATGACTATTTGAAGGACAACACGATGGTTAACGCCCGTGTTTGGTCTTAGCAATGTGAAAACCTTACAATGCATACAAAAAACTAGATCTTTAGAGATTGCTTAAAATGACCTTGTTCTAGTACAACTGTCCTTATCATAACTCAAAAGGACAACCATGATGCACGCTGTCATAGAGGATAACATCAATGTCGTTTGAGATCCCCACACTCGACGGGTAATTTGTAGAACCAATTATGTGTGATATTACATTTTACATAAATGCTGAAGTCTGCTTCTAGGCCAGATATCTCAGTCGTCCAATCGCGAACGGCCACTTGCAGCTAGCGTATAATTTGCCAAACAGGTAACTATAGCCTTAATAATTGAGTGAGACCGCATTTGCTTTTCAATCACTTTGGGTCTTGATCTCTGGTTACCCTTCACTTGGGCTGCTCCTCAAGTTTGTTCAATCAGCTTTAACTACTGAGGCTTCTTAGCAACTGTTGACATAAGACTTTGTAGAATTTGTTAATTATGTACAGATATTTTCCCATTTTCTGTAAAAAGAAAGCCATGATAGTTTATTTTGCAACTATATATTGAATCGAGCAGTTGCTATTAGAGTGGTTGGTCGGTTTTATTTGAATTAATGGTCCTCGATTTTGGCGTATCTGAATTGCGGTGTATAGAGGTACCTTATCACAAATGTGACTACCACGAAAGTATTGGCGATAAATCGCAAATTAGGACGTAAGGTGCAAGAATGGTAATTCAATCAGCTACTACAAAAACAACTGAAGGGTTATCAATCATCCAAAGGTCTTCACTGGCCAGCATTATTCATCCACGCACTCTGTATCAAAGAGGCTAGCAAAATCGGCGTAACTGTGTGCAAAATCGGGCGTTTTGACGTGCATGCTGTCAGGCTTAGGTAAACTTGTTAAGTAATATAATATGCATTGCATGTTGGCCCCTTGATGAATACCTGTCAAGTCTGAAGGTTTTTGGCTGTTTCTGACGAAATAAAACACTTCTAGTTTGAACCAAGCCACAAGGTAAGTGTGGGCGTGACAGAGACGAGCCTGAACCAAGTTCCCGTTTCTTGCTTTCTGATTTTGCAATATAGGGTCTTAAATCAAGGCCTTTCTTTTGACAAGCTTCCGAGGAGTCGTGAGTGACGGCATCTTAAACTGCAAATTTTCTTCATTGTTGTACAAATGACAATTTTATTCCCATAATCAAAAATACGTGTTTTGATTTCTTCGCCATATTGTATTATATGTAGAAGCGCTTCGGTCGTTAGAACGGACGCCTGAAATTACACTCGCTCTAAATTTGGGGCAGATTTAGTTACTCTAAAAATTACTAGGTCAGCTGCATTTGATAACAAGTCGGTAGAATTTGTAGATCCCGCCAAGTTAGAAGTCATATCTTAGCTAAACTGGATAACTGAATGCATCTGGTTAAATCCAAGTAACACGCCCATCATTGTAAAATCTAATCATCTAGAATGCGTCAAAAGTCACGTGATAAATGACAATGTAAAAGTTCACCAAACACCCACCCAACCCCTGTGCTGAAGAGTTCCAAGCGTTGAGGCCTTGGTGATTGGGGCCTCTGAGGGTGCGTCTACCGTCCAGGTTGGCTTCTGTTCCACCGGTTAATAAATTGGACCTGGTGCAAAATGAACGCGATATTCTGCGCCCTCCCGTCATGAAGCCAAAGCGAAGCACTGCAGTTGCTTGTGTGAAAACTCGCTCGGTCGTTTCTCGCCAGGAGAACTTTACCGCTAACGTAAGTTTTTGAGGGTGTGCCTAGCCGACTAATGCCGACTTTGCTTCACTTCCCATGGTCAAGTTCGCAGAGCAAATTTTATTTGCAATTTATTAATGCCGTGAGAGATGCCATTGGGAGTGTTTAATTACAGATGGTGTCTCTGTTCACACACTCACACATGCACACACACACCTGATCTAACGCCTTGGACCTGCAAAGTGAGTACTGGGGGCTCGCTTTGATGTTGAAGTCAGTCTCTAAGATCTAGTGTGCTTGAATTTGATTTAATAGGTTTAACTTTTAGGGGTGTGAACACAAGTGATTTGGCTCACCCCTACCTGCAGAGTCTCAGGTTCCAGTGACTTTGCGTTTGCTGCCACTCAAACGTATCGATCATTTGCACCTTCTCATCTCAAGTGGCTCCATCTTACAGGTCTTCTTTGGAACTAGATTGATCTCGCTTTGCCAGTGAGCACATGGGCGTGTACAATAGGCCTTACCAAAGAATAGGGAGGATGCGTATATTGTTGAATCGGCGTACCAGTTCCGAAAGTTAGTTCAATTACCTCTGGTGGGAAGGCCTTGGTGCCTCCAGATTCATTTACTCACTTCTTAAGTTAGCATACTGGAGGTCACTGAAAATACAGGGGAATAATTCCATCCTCGGGTTACACACTAGGTGAGGACTTGACAGGTGCTGTGGCATCGACAGCAGCAGCCTACACGCTGTTACTGCCATTTCCCCAAGTGACAAGGAACGCTAACTTTATTTTTTGTCATTAAGGCAGTACACTTTCGGTTGTATAAGTAGTTGCAGTTACTTACGCAAGAAGACCCCTAGCACTTTTGTGTTAATCGTGCGGTCGTCTTCACGTCTGTCCCCGCCATCGCTTCAAAAGCATTTTTAATTTACTTTAACCTGTACTGTAAGGTGTTTACTTACATTTGGTTAATTAGGGGTAGAAAGACTTTAAAATATTTGAATGAAACTAATGTGCATTTATTTGTGAAAATACGATTAGACTTACACCAACTAAAATACATTTCACTCAAAATTAGAATGTCCATTCAAATAACCCGCTTCCAGTTGATGAAGTGATTAATCATTTTTACACTTCAGTTTAGACAATTTTTTAAAGCATTTTAGATCCGCGGGCTTGTTAGGCACCCGGTATAAAGCTTTAAGCTCCATGGGACAAGCCACAACGCCGTATATTCAGTTTAGTGTACGACTAAACCGCAATAGAACTCCTTCAGCACACACTTTTCCAAAACCTACGAGCCAATCTCTCAGAGGTAGTAACAAATGCGCAAATTTAGCCTTTCGCGAAGTTTGTCATTGTTGGGCCTTACCCTTCTTCCCTTCCTAAAGAATACAAGGTTACTGTTAGAGCATATTAATGGTGCTACTACGGTGTGTTAAGTAGATAATATTTAGGTCTCTGAAACTAAATTACCAGAGCAGGCATTATGTACTAGTAATTCGTGTCAATTGAAACTACCAACACATTTTATAAGTAAGCCTATTCTACGCACACCATAACTAAGGACTTCACACTGGTATCATGAGCGGAAGTCAAACACTGCCACTCCCACACCTACCTTGATTTCGGGACACACATTTCCCGTGCCTACACTACCGTCTCAGGTTGGACCTCAAAAACAACTGCAACTGTCATGACATCAGTAAGTTCCCATGTGGACAGCCAGTTCCCAAATATAAACTGATTTGGACAAAGCTACCTAACACATATATAGCAACGAGAAACACTAGTTTTGTGCACACACAGGACACCCGAATGGTGTCCGTGCCACCCCAGTGAGCTGAGGCTCCGACCCGACCCTGTGTTTTGCGACCTACTTCGGTCCCGAAGAGTCCACCGTGGTCTAGACTGAGGGGCTGTCGGTATGAGCACCACTACCAAAATGCTAAATTGACGTAGTAATTATTAGTTAGGAACCACCGGCCACCAGAAGCAGACCGTGCAGGGGCACGTGACCCTGGGCACCAAAGGGACAAATTAGTGCTGAAAAAGGTCACCGCCTGCAATTACACGCACACCCAAAACAATCACGAAAGCAATGAAAAATAACTTTCCAGATTAACAAAAGCTATTATTCCCATTAATTCAATTTCACTTTAAGAGATTCATTTGAAAACACATGTTTCGGCGACCTCCTTGCCGTCACAACGGTCACTGCGGCAAAAATACGGAGCAATTCTTGCCCTTGTATCCGGAGCCTCAGGGTCAAGTTTGGTCCAAGTGTACGATTCATAGTCTACTTGGAGATCAGGACTGAGATCGAAAATGAGACCAGTCCCACGCCACACCCACACACCACCGATTGTACTCTTGTTATTCTCACCGTATACGTTCATAACGGCGAAGCTGTACTTCTGCATCCTACAAAAGAAAATGACATGACAGACCCAGGAAAAAACAGACGAGTAGAGTCAAGAGACAAGCCTACTTTTCTAAGCGTTGGAACATGCCCCGAATAAGATTTGCCGACATGAATGTCATTTTAAGTTCTTCGGGATAATTATATTCGCAGTACCAGATGGAATCCGTAGTTGGGTCAAACTTTTCCCAGAAGAAAGGAAGCGCAACTGACTGTATATCCTCATTGCTGTAGACCTTTTTAAATTCATCGTAGTTAAAGGTGCCGGCAGGAAGGTTGGCAACAGGATTCTTAGAGGGTTTCGGAGGCCCTTCGTCTTCGCCTGAATCACCGCCAGTAGGTTTTTCGGGTTTCTGTTCCTTTTTTTTAGGCTCTTGCTTCTTTTTATCCTCCTTCTTTTCGCCACCCTTTTGGTGTTGCTGCTTTTGTGCATGTTTTGGATTAAATACAGGAGTTTTGGCACAAAGTTTCACCTCACCAACTACTTTCTTGACTTCAGGTTGATTGGCCACTGCAGTGAACCAACGAACAACATTAGGGTATGTAGACCGAGCACCCTCATCCAGAAGGTGTTCGAAGAGCACTTGAAGAACAGAAAAAAGTGTGAGATCAGCCTGTGTTATGTGCTCACCAACAAGAAAGGCCCTATATTAATTATGTTAGATGACCATGAGAGTACATACTTTGAGGAAAGGAGGTCATTCAGGAAAGTGAGCGCCTTTTTAATGTTATCCTGGGCCTTCGTTAACACTTGCCTGTTGCATTTTGTGGCGCCAAGGATCGGATAGAGCCACGCGGCAACGGATGGCATCAGAATGCGGTCAGTGAAATTAGCCCACTGAGTTACATACTGTTCGTGTTCACCACCTACACAGATGTCACAAAGAAAAAAACATGCCTCTTAGTTGCTTATTTCCAAGGTGATAAGCAATGGCATTTGCATCAAACAAGCAGGTGCCATCATTGCCACAGAAAAGGGGGGCAACATCAGCAGGGCAGTTCTTCAGGTCAGAGGGAAGTGACGATTCTCCGGGAGAATACTCAATGAGTTCAACTGAAGCTCCACTATAAGCGGCAGCCAACTGAGCTCTAAGAGCTTTATGGTAGTGTGGAGGTGCGTAAATTTTTCCTGAAACAACCATAATCGAGGGCGTACCAAAACCACGCTACAAAAAAGCCCGCTAGCCGAAAGCACCGCATGCGTCACAAGATCCACGATGCAGATAAACACAAATTTAAGAATTACCAGCAGGCACGTTAGGGATATTTGGGCAGGAATGTAAAACGCTTATTGTAAAAAATTGTTACAAATACAGACTTTTCTACTGTATCGAAAACCAGAACAAAAGTGATCTAAAAAGCATAAAATTTAAATTAATTAGATGGAGGCAAAATAAAAGGTGCCTGCAAATTCATCTTAAAAGTCTAAAATCAAAACGCCACCAAAATGTGAAAAGTTTTAGGAAAAGACTATGCACTGCTTTAAAAATTGTCTACTCTACCATCCACCTGAAAGTTCAAGTAAACTGTACGAAATCCGAGACGCTCTCTGCTTAAGACACTTTTAGAAAAAAAATCAATGTTGAAATATAGGGTAAAGAAAACAGATTCACCAAATACGAGAGCATTTTGGGATGATAATGTATGTTAATATTATAATAGCCCAAAATATTTGACGAAAATAGCCATCGCTTAGGCAGCCACAATTACTTCATGAAATTTTTATTTGCTTAAAGTGAATTTACCAGAGTAGCTGTATTCGGATGCGCACAAAACCAAATATTCACGCAACATGTTTTCTATATTTCTGCTGCCTACATATTTAATGAATTCAACTGGAAACTTTAGTAAAAAGAAGAAAAATTTTCATTTAAAGAACAACCAAAATCAATAAACACTCTAGACCAAAATTTATAACTTTCAATATTTTTTTCGCATAGTTTATGCGAATGAGCTCTTCATTATTGTGTTATCACACAGGGTCACACTAAATTTCTCTCGTCAAAAAAATTAAATTTTAGCTGTTTTAATATTTGAAGTGTTCCTAATTCAGGAGAATTAAGGTTTTATTGAAATATTAATATTCAATCATCGAATATGTGCTTAAGCATATTTAGAGTATATACCTTAATTTTTTCAACTTATTTATTGGGATAACGGAGAATTCTTTACCAGGACGTACGCATTGCACCGGGGAACGAAGGTTACCACACAAAAACGCACGGATGCATGATTGAATAATAGGGTGAAACGGTTTGCTTTCACATGCACCAATACTACCATCATTGGAGCACGGCTAGAAAGTGAAACCTTGTTTTGGCCGGGGGTGCTAAATGCTCTTAAACAAATGATGCTTTATGCGAACCGTGTGTGGCGTCGGATCAAGGCGCAGACATACTGGACCACCTGGCCTCAGCTAATCCTGTGTCCCTCTATGTTCCAATGGCATGCGAGAAAGGTAAGCAGCCAACCAGAGAAGGATACGACTGAGGAGCAGTATATAATGAGCTGCGTGGCCAGCGTGTGGACTCGGGCGAAAGGCGCCTGACGTGTGTCTCTGGCTCGTGATTGATCAATAAAGCCTGTTCTATTGTACCAGTCTTTTTCCTATTATGGCTCGGGTATTCTACACGTGTTAAGTTGTTTAATAAGCTGGTGGGTTATCCTGTCAATGCTCATTTCCTTGCTTTTTTGCAGATTATAAGGGTTCTGGACGTACCCAATGTGTTGTTATAAGCCAAATGAAGAACATGTGCAGGGGGACAGAACTCTAAAATTATACCTGACTGACATCGAAAGATTACATCGGATTTGCAAAAACTAAAAAACACTTTTTGTGAGTAAAGATTAATTTAGCAAAAATGTCCTTAATATATTTTTATACCAATGTAACAAACAGCATTTAGTGACGCTACTGTAAGTTTTCAACAAGAGTAAGAAACTTCGAGCATTAATGAAAACTTGTCCAATTGTTTGTCATGAATTTGTTAAGGCAACGTCAATTTTTTCGAAAAGTATGTATTTTGCGAAATGACAAACAGCAAATACCTCTAGTTAGATATAGGCAAATTAAAATTTTGGATCCTTTAATTTCCTTAAAAAAATTTATGTTTGTATATTGCAAATCGGTGACAATAACTATTTTCTTTGCATACATTTTTGTTGAAGGCGGTGGATTTGATAGCAAGTATTGATGGCGTTTCGTCGACTCTGTCCCTGTGTACCTAGGTTGATTAGGGTTTGCTTCTTAGTTTTACTACTATTTCCCGTAGTTCGCCGGATCTCGTGGCATCGGTACTGCAACCAATTATGCTCCTACTATTGAGTCGGCACATGTACCACCAACTGAAGTCAGCACGTTGAAAAATGGGTTCCGAATCGCTTCGGAGAATTGGAATATGCCTACATGCACTGTAAGACTAGATATTTTTTGAAAGGTCATTTCTACAGGTTGGAGTCTGGATTGATGTCGGCAGTCGCTTCGAAACAGAGGCTAATAACGGTGTTGCACATTTTCTTGAGCACATGGCTTTCAAGGGCACAGATAAACGCACACAGCAATCATTGGAAGCTGAAGTTGAAAATAAAGGGGCCCATTTAAATGCATACACATCGAGAGAAATGACTGTTTACTACGCTAAGTGCTTTTCTAAGGATTTACCTTGGGGTACCTGTTGTATCCTAATTTGATTGATAATCTTAGCGTGTGAACTTATTTCTGATATCATCAAGAACAGCAGGCTTGACCAGCAGCAAGTCGAACGTGAGAGAAGTGTCATTTTAAGAGAAATGGAAGAAGTAGAGAGCAATTATCAAGAGGTTGTTTTCGACTATTTGCATGCCACAGCTTACCAAGGCACGCCTCTCGGTCGTACCATTTTGGGGCCAACTGAAAATGTCAAGTCGCTCCAACCTCGCGATATTCGCAATTTTGTAAGAGCCAATTATAAGGCTCCAAGAATGGTCCTCACCGCCGCAGGGGGTTTGTCGCATAATTGCCTTCATTGTTCTTAGGTGTTGATCACAACCAATTAAGAGATTTGGGGGAAGAGTATTTCGGTGATATCTCGGCCATCTACGATTCTGGTGATGGTACATCGGGTATTTCACCGTGTAGATTCACTGGCTCCGAAATCCGCGATCGCGATGATGCAATGCCACTTGCCCATGTTGCTCTTGCTTTTGAGGGCCCAGGTTGGTCGGACCCGGACACTTTGGCTCTAATGGTGGGAAGTAGCATCAATGGTGCGTGGGATAGAACACACGGAGGGGGCTCCAATGTTGCGAGCCACCTAGCTAGCAAATTCTTTGATCAGGGCAGCGTACACAGCTACCAACACTTTTTCACATGTTACCACGACACCTCGCTTTGGTGAGTTACCTGTCATAGTAATGTACTTACTCTCTACAGGGGCGTGTATTTCACCAGCGAAAAGATGGGATTGGATGAAGCAGTTGGTTCTTTTACGAAAGAAATGGTTCGTATGAGCACACAGATAACGGATAACGAAGTGTCTCGGGCAAAGAATCAACTCAAAACCCACCTCATGCTTCAGCTGGATGGAACCACACCCATATGTGAAGACATTGGACGCCAAATGCTTGTTTATGGACGCCGCGTACCTATAAGCGAAATGCTCACGAGAATTGACGTATGTACCCCACGAGTACTGTTTCCTTCCTTTCGTGGTTTGACTCCACATGCCAACCTTTTCCCTTCAGGCCATCAATGCTGAGAAACTCAAGGAGGTCTGCTCCAAATACATTTTTGATCGGTGCCCGGCAGTTGCCTCGATCGGTAAGTTACTTCGTGAAGGGCGTTTTTTAACTCCTATCACGCTGGTGCCCATCTTCCAGTTTAAGTACACTTGTCTCATCCTTATATTAGGACCCATTGAAGTACTGCCGGATTATAATCGCATCCGTGATCAAACGTGGTGGCTGCGCCTCTAATATGTCGAATTTGTGCCGTCGAACCCTCAGGTCATTTATACGCTTGCGTAACAAACTTTCCCTTTCTATTTAAGTCTGAAATTAGTTCACTAAATACCTTCTATAATATACAAAAATGAAAAAAGTACTCGTCTACGCATATCACCACTTTAATGATGAAGGACTGGTGATTTCTATTTTGGGTACCACCCTGTAGGTTGTGTGAATTTTTGAATCTGAATCTGTCAATTTGAGTAAACATCGCGCGGGGTCGCTTGTGAGTACGTCTCTTTCCTCCAGCGAGAAGTAGGCCTGGGTCACGTAGGCGAGATCGACCTTTGCCTGGGCCCCTCCGTTAAGGCAACCTGGAACGGCCAAAAAAATGAGATGAAGTAATCAAGGCTGACTTTATTTGGTCGATTTTGGTTAAAGCGGAAGGTGCAGCTACTTGGTATGACAGGCTCCCTACCTTGTGCGCATCAGAAATGGGGGCGATGCCTCGTGGCGCGTTGCATAGTAAGGCCGCCTTCCTGGATTTATAGCAGTGTTGATTTGCTTAGCCCAAAAGCACTGTAATTTAGATTTATAAGAACTCCTACTAGGCCAATACTGGGCAATTCAGACTGTCGTGGTGACGCGGCGAACACAATTTCGCCATCTTTTCCAGTGACACTGGGATTCAACAACCTATCTCCGCACATAAATCATGGTTCTGGGAAGGACGGTCACTACCACTCAAACCAAACAGAAATTAAAAGGTGCCCAGAGGAAAGAGCTACAGGTTGTCTCCGGGTCTTGTTCCCGAAATAGCATCAAGGGGACTAGGGGGTGTTTCAACTCACCGTTCGGACAGGCCATAATCTCAATGTAGTCAAAAGGAACTTCGGCGCGAACAGATGAACGACTTAGGTTCGCCTTCGTGTACGCCCGCTTCAGCTGCTGAACGACTGTTTGGATGTTGCGAAAGCCATTAGCGACCAAAAACGCCAACAAAGGAGCTGGGTTTGTAGCTGCGTGTCGATAGGGAGTGCGTCCGCTGAGACCAGCTTTGGCTGCTGTGCAATCCTCGGCGCTGCTGAACAGCAGGATTTCCTGCGCGAAACCATTTGAGAAAGGCATGAAGTGAGCTTTCACAGTAGTAATTTATAAAAACTACTTGATTTTAACAATATGCCGCGTGGCAATACCGCAAACGGCAATCTCCGGAGCACAGTTTAGCTACGAAACGCTTTTTTTGGAAATCGGGAGGCTTCAACCAAATTTCGTCCACAAATGGTAGAGTAATCGAAGTCCAACACAGTGGCTTCTCGTCAAGTAAAAAAAATAAGATGCCCGCGATAGGACGTTGGCAGATATACCTGTCCGCTAGTCACATCCACACCTTGGTTCAAAAGATATGACCTATTCTAAGGTGGTGAAGGCAGTCGCGTAAGGATCATTTTCAGAGGCTTTGCAATGGAATCACAATGTGATAAATAAGTAACGAAACATGACTGTATGCCCACAACACCAATTTGCAGTTATAAGGACACAGCTCCCGTTATACACATGTGCAATAGGTGAATCTGTGATTCGTTTAAGACCCACTAGGCCCTCTGTGCAAATACTCCGAAGTAGGTATTGTGCAAAAACAAACGTGGCCAACGAATCGAAAGATGATGCTGGACTTCCTATTTCCAGTCCCCTTAGAGAGGACGCAGAGTAATTGACCGAAGTCTACTACAAGACCCACCTGCATGTCCTGATTGCCGAGTTTACGGGTCAAAACTCGGGGATCGTCAGTGACTGAGACCGGCAACGTGATCTGAAAGAGCTTATCGGCAGCGAAACGCAGTGTGTGGAAAGCATAACCACCTGAGCCTGAACCCGCATGACGATACATTCGATCGGGGAGGGGTGCGTCGGGAGTCAATCGAGAGGACAACATGCACAGCACCCTAAATGTAAAAAGAGCAGTAGACAGGTGGTTCGCCGTGATGGAAGTCACTCGAATGAGCAACAGATTACGTGATTCAAATTGGGTTAATCAAAAGTTACCGTGTGAACTAGCTGGGGTCATGACCGGTAGAATTAGTACGTTTGAGAGGGTTTAGTCAAACATGAAATTTAACAGCTGACGACATTGCTTCGATAAAGCGATTCTTCGAATACAAAAGAGTAGAAATTTTATAAACCGAAGATGATGCTTTAAATTCGAGTTGAATGAAACAATTAGCTGCACTAAAACAACTTCACACAATTAGAATGATGACGTTTTCTCAATAAATCCATGATAACCCACCATAACCGGTATAAGAGTCTCGCCACCCACAACTACCACTGCAACAAAGAGGAGGGGCTCAATTACAAGCAACTTGCAATTACCATAAACTGAAATCGTTAAAACGTGAGATCATTGCAAGTGTCGTACCCGGCTCAGTTTCATCTTCCAAATAACCCGGGCGCCCACGAGCACTATGATATATGTTATGGTTTGGCCTAGCTATGAAGGGATCTTCTCATCAGGTGTCGCATGTGCGCAAAGGCACAAGGTTATCGATTAAAGCTTGGTGTGGAACCCGCGATTCGTTCAATGAATAATTGGAGTTTGAGCGCATACGAAAGCCACAACTATCAATTCTGCTTTCGTACAGCACGCCTAACACAATGATCCGGCCGCCTTAAGTAACAGATAGACACACAAGACTACCAATAAAACAGAGAGCCACTAACAAACCGTACAACCCACTTTCTATAGAGCCAAGAACTAGGTGAACAAAACTTGGAAAATCCGCACGTACAAAAAGCCAGATGCTAACCTTTGACAATGAGAAGCAGTTTCAGATGACGTCTCCACAGTAGGTAGAGACGGTTCTTGAAGCAATAATTCAAGAACAGAGATAAACTCGTTCGTACCTAGCACTAAGTCAGCTTCTTTTTCTACGCCATCGGGCAAGGTGAACTCATTGCGTGAAGCCTCCAACTTTTTGTCGTAGCACGGCATCACGAAAACCAGAAAAGGTGACTTCGAGCAAGACACTGAACTTGTGAGTTGCTTCAGCAAACCGGCAAGCAACTGCTGCGGTGAACGGATCTTTGACAGATGCTGAATGAGATGAGATCCCTCCTCATCAGTCCCCGCTTGAACACGATTTTCTGACCCCGGTAGCCCCTTGAAGTGAGTTTTCTCTGCATAACAGACCCAACCTAGGAGCACAATAAGGCACAGTGTGAGGCCTGACTAAACTGCAGTGGGATCACATTCACGGCAACGACAGACCTGGACAAATTCCAGTAAGGACAGGCATATGTGGAGCAGAAGAATTCCCACTGAAGGCCTGAACGAATTCCTCAGCAGAGGCAGACAGTGATAGATCGCGGCTCCATGTAGTATCAAGAACGTGGGTGACTCCGTGTGTCCTTAGAAGACGCACACAAAAGTTTCGAACACCGTCTAATCCATCGGGTGATAATCCACTGGCCACAAATGACTCCGAAAGGGTTGACGGTTTGCCCACATTCAAAGAGGCAGCCAGACTCGCAAGTGATTGGGGTGACAAAGAAACCACAATCTCGCGCCCGGGATCAGGGTTCTTTCAAGAGCAAAGCACATTACGTGATGCAGTGTAATGGTCAACACAAAAGGACGCATTTCAGGAAATTTGCGGTAACAATTTGGTGCAGTAAAGATGGATCAAATTTCTGTGAGACAGTGATTTATAGGTCAAAGCTAGAATACAAGTATCATGAATGGATGGTAAAGCTGACAAGAATGTCGATTGCATGCAGTAATTAAATCGACCTGTAGGATAGTCATGGATTTTCTTCACGAAAGCGTAAATATGCTTATTTCACGGTATTTTTATCCAGTACGGTTTAACCTCAAGCATAAGAAGCAACTACTTTCGGTAAGCGGAGCCATCAAAGCATGTGTCGAATCTCATGAAAGTTTTGTGAGATTTACCATGCACCAAATCTCTAGTGAACGAGTTAATTACTAAGTCAATTAATGGATAAATCAATTTCGCGAAAGTTAAACCATGCACATTCATGTAAAGGTTTAAATGCTTCGTTCTAAGGTGTAGTAAAGATATGAAAAATAAAGAAACCGCACCTTGAGCAGATTAAGGAAGGCTTCGACACTGTGTTGAGACACAAGAATTGTCTCCGCGGTGGTTATGCATCCACTGCAGGCAAGACAGTCATTAAGGTCGATCTTGGCTTTTGGTAAAACGTACTTTTCACCCGAAGAATTTGTGGCTACATAGGAACCGTCCTTGCCGATGACGATTGATTTGGTTTTACCAACAGAAGAGGGAATTTTGACAGGCTTTATACATTCCTGGAAATGAAGAAGAAGACTGAGAATGAAGAAGACTACTACTAAATACTACCATTCATTAGAGATAGAAATAGGCTTAGTAGACACGTGTTTTGAATATGGAATTTGCGAATGACATTAAGTAGTGGGAAAATAAAACAGGCTTCCACTATTATGCACTAACACTCATGCTCACTGGGCTCTACATGGTGCATTTTTAAAACAGAAAAAATGATTGTCTTTTAAAAAATAAAAGTGGGGACTGCTGAAAATCACGAAAACAACTTCGCACTAGCCATAGTTTCATGATCATTAAAGCCAGATTTCATCCATTTCAATAAAGAAAAGCACTTTAGGCTAAAGAGTTCAAAAGAAGCACTGGTATTTATTTTGAACACCTCAAGCAAATATGCCTTACCACTAATTACAGGCGGGGCTAAAAAAGGGCACTTAAATTGGTTTTCAATGAATTAGTTTATCATATTACTGTTCTTTCATCCAACAGAGTGTGAAATGCAGCGTCCACCAATGTGAAACAAATGTAAGGACGAGGAGAATCGCCACAAGCACTTCATAAAGACAAAGCAATTGTAAAATCAGGATTCGCCATTCAATTGGTTGCAATTAAATCGGCACAGTAATGAAAACAAGGCAACTTCCAGGAAGCTTAATAGACATTCGTGAGAGAAAACTAAAAGACGCGAAACTTTCATCAAATAACCATGCACGACAGTTCTTCTAAAACGCTCAATACTGTGTCAGCTACATAAACGCATGGCTGCTAGCGACGAGAGAAACTTCCTCACAACGCCGTCGGCCCGTCCAATACGACGCCCACCAGGGGTTTTTTATATAACGGTAGACTAATGTTACCACCACCATTCTTGTAGACATAAACATTCAGACATACAATTCCAACTAGCGCATTTTTAATTTCCTCAAGTAAAGGAAATTGATGCACACATTCATTGACTTATTATTAACCGCTAAACAATGACCAGTGGTTGCCATTTTTGCCAGCTACACAAATTAACGACGTAAATAACTTTGGCCCCTATTACACCGCAGACCTCCTTAGACCAGTTACGCAAAAAACACTGAATGGATTTTTTAAATTATTTACACGGTTAAGTCTGCTAATCTCAAACCCGAATAAAAAAAACTAGTTTCGAAATGAATCGGACGCAAATTCACCCACACGTAGGAAAATCAATTGTAACATAAAATCGCATAAACTGGAATAACTGTTATGAGTTTGACAAATTAATACGTTGCATTTTAACTCAGTAATATGCTCGAATTTGAGTAAATGCACTATCCATTTACAAAATAATACAGGGTTGCGCGTACACTTCAACCGTATTATTACGTACAAGCGATGGTGTGATGTAGTCGTCAACATCATTCAGCTTCAGTGCCGTGGAAAAGTTCATTTGGTTTATAATAAAAAAACCGTTGTGGTGTGGTGTGGTGTAGTGTGGCGTCGGATCTGGGCGCAGACATGGTGGACCACCTGGCCTCAGCCAATCCCGTGTCTCTCTGCGATCCAATGGCATGCGGGAAAGGAAGGCAGCCAACCAGAGAAGGACATGGATGAGATGCAGTGTATAATGAGCGGCGTGGCCAGCGCGGTAGACTCGGATGGAAGGCGCCTGGCATGTGGCTCTGGCTTGTGATTGGTCAATAAAGCTTGTTCTGTTGTACCAGGCTTCTTCCTATTAGGGCTCGGGTATTTTACACTGCAGTATGGTAACGTCCGACGACGCAGACATATTGGAACGCGCAGGCCTTAGGCAATCCTTTGTCTCTTCCTAATCCAATGGCATGCGAGGAAGACATGCATTGAATTAGAAAAGCACACTCATAAAAATCAGTATATAATGTGCGGCTTGGCCAGCCTGGTGGACTCGGCTGGAAGGCGCCTGACATGAGGTTCTTTTCTTGTGATTAGTCAATAAAGCCTGTTATGTTGTACCAAACTACTTCGTACAAGAGATCGGGCATTCAACATTGGTGACAGCTGATGCGTTTGAGCAACGCGAATCAAACCTTAGCCCTATCCCTAAACTGTATAACATAGGCACAGACCCTTAAATGCCAGTAGAAGTTGTCCCATACTCTGGACCCATAAGCATTGCCCGGGATTATGACTACTGCATCTGAAGAAACATTGGCAGCTCGGAGACGACGACAAGGACAGTAGAAGCCAGTAGGACAGTAAGTGGAGAAGTAACCTGTGAAAGATGAAGCGGCCTTTCAAAGAGTGTGCCAGAGCAAAGTCCTTCGTCAACTGTTCGCTTGGACCCCTATCCTGCCTGATGTGGTGTGTCGGGGGGTGTCGAACTGGATGCATCGTCAATCACTAACAGGTCGGGGAATCAAGCCAGAAGCTGGTAACAAATTTACTCCTGAGGGGAAGGCAGTGTATCGACGTATTAGGGCGCAGACGTATCTGCGCTCTAATGGCATGCGAGGAATGAATGCAGCCAGCCAGATAAAGTCTCGAATTAGTTTCACTTTTGATACTTAACTTCTCTGCACGCAGCTGACTTGAATAATGCTCTTTATCCGAGCTCTGGTCTTGTTATTGTACTAGCGTGGGAAGGTCGGTTCAAACTTCAGATAGGGATCTGGCACCGTTATTTGAGTGGTGTTCTCTTTGTTAAGGGCAAAAGTAACAGGCAATTAATAAACGGCGTAGCCAGCCTTATGGACTTGGATGTACGGTGCCTAAAGTGTGGTTCTGGCTAGTCATTAGTCCCTAAAGCCTGTTCTGTTGCGCCAGTCTACTTAATACTAGGGCTCGGGTATTCTACACTACACTGCCTCCCCCTCAGGCGGAAGCTGTCCTTAGCTTCTGGCTTTATTCCACGGAATTTTAATGATTGATCAAATATCCATTTCAACACTTCTCGATACCCCACACTTGGCAGGATATTCACAGATGTGGGGTATAGTAGACGAGGCGAATCGCTCTTGTGGGCTTGCAGGAAGGCTGCTTCATCCATCGCAGGTTCCTTCACCACTTTCAGTCCAATTGGCTTCTCCTCGTCGTCGCTAAATTGACCAATGCCTCATCAGATGCATCTGTTCAAATACCAGTCATTGCCAATGGATACACTGCTTTTGATATCGGATGACCCGCCATGACAACTTTAGCTGGCATCTGTGGGACATGGCCTCTGTTGTCAATTGTAGGAAAGGTGTTAGTATTTGATTCGCGTTATACAATCGCATCTGCAGCAACCAATCTAAAATACTCGAGCCTGGTACGAAGAAGACTGTTACTACAAAACAGGCTTAACCTATCAAGCACCGAGTATTTGAGTCCACCAAGCTTGCTATGGTGCTAATTATATTCAGCTTCACATTCGTGTCTGTGGTTGGCTGCTTATCTTCCTCTAATGCCATAGGAACGCGGAGGGACAGATGATTGGCTGCGGCCAGCTTGGCGCAGTATGTCTACACCCTTTTATGGGTCGCTATAGCAGTTGAATATCCAAGCCTAAGATGATTGGTACAATAAAACAGGCATTATTGACCAATCACAAGTTAGAACCACACTTGTGATGCGCCGTTTATCCGAGTCCACCACGCAGGCCATGCAGCACGTTATATACTGCTCCTAATTTAAGTCCTTCTCTGGTTGGCTAACTATCTTCCTTGCATGCCATTAGAACGCAGAGAGACAGACGATTGGCTGGGGCATATCCGGACCGATATATCTGCGCCCCAGACGTCGCCGTAGTCGCTACACTGCACTATAAATATAGGGAGCGATTGAAACGCTTTGTATTTGCTATCAGCAATGAAGCTTGCAATCGTAAGTAGTTAGTATTAGACGTTTGTGCGTTGGCTTTTCTTCCTATTTCCTTCTTGTGTTGTTGGTTGAGATTTTCTGAATTCGATGTGTGACTTGCACCGTAGCAGAATTGACGTGGTTTTCGTCTTCAAATTCTACGATAAACATTTAAACAGACCTGTTGAAACGATGATCTGCTTAGAGATTTTGTTTTTAAGATCACTTGAAAAGATATGTCGTGTATAATGATATTTTCTGGCAAATCCTGTCCATTATTCTCTCATCTTTGGAAAGGAAGTGAACTCCATAATTGAGATGCGAGTCAATTGTGTGGTATCTACATTACAGATAGTAGAGTAGACCTACAATGTAGATAATCACTTAGTAGCTAGCTTGGGAGTGTCAATTATTATTCGTGCTGAATAAGTCACTAAAAGAAGCAGTCAAAATTCTCGAGGCTGTCGCTATCAGCAAGCTTTATGTGGGTTCGGTATTTGCCTTTGATTATGGACAGCATTTCAGAAATTGTTTCTTGATCATATTTTGTTATCATCATCTCATCGTCTATGCGCCTGTATGTCGTAGTGCTTTTTCCGTTTGAGGTCGCACAATATCCACTATCGAGTGTGTGTTGTCATATCCTTAATGTCGCAAGTTAATGAGGTATTTAATGTGGCTGATTTACATTGGCTGATATGACGAATATGGGAACGACCAAATCTGCACAGCGGAACCAACTTTATAACAACTACTTTTTTCGCTCATCTGCAATGGACTACCTTGGAACGCATTCATGTGTCACTGTTTAAAATCGATCTTAAGTCGGTGGTGCTTCTAGTTTCCTGCCTGAACATTTCCAGTCCGTTTGGGTGTGCCGACGTTTGGCGTTACTTCTACTGTTGAAGTTTGCGCGTTGATAGTTTTATTATTTACTTGGACCGTAGGTTACAGGAGCCAACAAGGGCATAGGAAAGGCCATCGTAGAGGTGCTCGCTCGTGATCTGCAGCCAGTGTCCGATTGGCACATTTACCTCACTGCCCGCAATGAAAAACTAGGCCACGAAGCCGTCGAAGAGTTGGCTAAAAAGGGTCATTCTGTCAAGTTCCATCAGCTAGACATTACTGACCAAAAAAGTCGCCAAGCCTTGGTCGAATTCGTCAAGAGGGAATATCCAGGTGGAATCAATATCCTCGTGAACAATGCGGCGATAGCGTACAAGGTATGGTGTCAACCTTACTAACCTCTCGTCTAGGCGGCCTCGACAGCCCCGTTTGGGGAGCAAGCCAGGGTGACCATAGCAACGAATTACACGGCCACCGTGAGCATGTGTATTGAGTTTTTGCCTCTAATGGCGAAAAACGGAAGGTAGGCATGAGTTATTTGCTCAAAGACCCCTTTGTAGATTAGTTAATGTGGCTAGTATGGCTGCAGTTATGTCCCTTCATTCGATGAAGAAGGAGATGGCGGATAAATTCAAGGGTCCATTGACTATGGAGGAACTGGATGGTCTCATTGCGTCGTTTGTCAGGTATATTGGTCGTCTTTTAGAGTGTATAAATCACGTATAGTTACTGATGATGAGTTTGACCTCGTGCCAAATGTGTCTGGGTATCTATTTCGTACTTTTAAAAGCAGGGCTTTTGGTGGCAATATTTACATGTAACGAATAATGGGCTGTGGCGGAATTTAGAGGTGGCGTAAGTCAGTGAGGGAGATTTGCATGTGAATTATACTGCAGCTGTAAACAAAGTAATGGCGTTGGATGTTCGAGGACTGGGTGATGCCCGCAAACTGTGATTTGACAGTTGAAGTACACGTTAGACTGTGATTATTATTATTATTATCATTAGCTGGCATTTCTTGTAGCCACGCTGAAGCTGGCGATCATCAGGCGGCTGGCTTCTCCAATTCCGCGTATGGCATGTCGAAGGTGGGACTGTGGAAGGCGACTGCCATATTGGCCGAGCAACTGAAGTCGGACCCTCGTCACATCCTTATCAACTCGGTGGGTTGTTCTTTTGTGTGCCTGTGTTATTCCTGAGTGCAGTAGGTGTTTTTGCTGACGTGACACCTGAATTAAGACTACAAATTCACTAGCGTTTGTCTATGTTGTTTGATTGTGCCATTACTGATGTTGAATCATGTTCGCGGAAATTGTGGGCGTAATATAATGGACGTCCAACTTGGAAGGCACATGTGAACGCTCGGTGGAACTACGCGTTTTTTCGGTTGTCCAAAGTGTAACGGAAGTATTCTTTCTGGTTTTAGTGCTGTCCTGGTTACGTGGCAACCGACATGTCAAGTTACAAGGGGTACAAGACTCCCATGGAGGGTATGCTTAATTTGTACTTACTCTTTCATGCTTTCCAACTGGCAAATGAAGCCTGTGGAATGATTGTTTCCACCAGGGTTAGCTTAGGGGTATCTGCGAGCCAGGCGGTGTTAGGTGCTTTGACGGGATTGTCCAATGGGGATCGTACAAACAACGACGCACTAATCATTATTCATTTTTACCCATTTTGTGCATGAAGCAATTGAGTAGCGTGTTGACAGGGTTTCCGACTGCTGTGTATATTTCTACGCAATTTGTCTCTGCAGGTGCTGACACTCCCTGCTACCTGGCCACTCTGCCCGAGGGTACCACGGAGCCTTACGGAGAATTGGTCAGTGAGCGCCAAGTCGTTGATGTGGAAAAGGAATTTAAATTGTAGGCCGATGAGGTTTGCTAACGTGCTTCCACCTTCCCGCGTTCTTGTCATTGCCCTATCCTGTGGAAGGTTGTTTTGTGTAGCCGTGCACTCATAATATTTGAGTGAGGTTTGATAATAAATGTTGATTGAATCATTTTGCTTTTTTGGTGTTCGGGACGTCTACTGCTACCATAAGTGGTGCTTTTAATTGCCTTTCGTGCCTCAACAGGACTCAAGCTCGTTCGCGTGAAGTACGCGCAGCCTGTAATTGCAAGTAGAGTTAATGGAGCCTGTGGTTCAGTACGCAGGCTTTGCTGGAGGCCCAGAAGCACGCGTTGAGCAGCTGAGGGAGGGGCGTGGTGGGGTGACGTGGAGGAGCGAGCTTGGGGATCGAAACGGTCTTTCAAGTGTGCACAGACATGCGAGGATGGTGGTTGCTTGAGTCATCCACTCTGACCAGCATCTGTGAGCAAACGACAGCTGTAACCTTCCAACCAATGCAAAACACGAGCTGATTCGCCTAGCGTGATCAGACCACGAATTAAACAAAGTCGCGAAGTCCCTCAATAAGAACCTCATTAGGCAGAGTTCTCAGGAAGTTCTGCAAGTAAATGAATTGGTCATAGTTGGCTGAATGAAAACCAAGCGAATGTGCCCGATATGCAGTCAGCGGAAAAGTTAAGTGGAAAATACAAAGCTTCATAATATTGGTCAACCCAAGTTAGTTTCGAAACTTTTGTAGTCTCGAGTTGCAGCCTCCTCGCACGAAGTAACCCGGTTGTTAGTGCATTACTTCAATGTGTGGAAAACTCATTCAGTTAGAATCTTCAAAAACGACTTATCCCGGCCAATTGGTGGCGGTTGGTGTAGCTGATGCTGGTCGACATTGCCTTCACAACTTTTATGTTGTCGGTCATACACCTCGCGGTCTTTTGATCGTGGCAGGAACCAGTCGTGTTGGGTCAGACACTGATTTACCTTCACACAAATGAACTGCGTCCATGTCATCTGGTGAATCGTAAACAAATCGAAGCTTGCACTCGTGTTGAGGGTTAAGACAAATTGCTAGGTGGACTTGCAAATCGGTGTTTAGATGAAACCTTAGGTTTAAAGCAGTATAGCTAGCGAAGAGATAAATTACCGTGCATTGGTATTGTAGTGGACTGTCAGGCTCTCATACCACAGCATTTTGACACGTTATGCAGTAAATAGCACACTTAGACAGATACATAATTCAACAACCAAACCTGCTAACCACCATTCATCTCGAAATAGCCCTTTCCCAATATGATACCACAACTAGTGTTTGACCGTTTTATCAACAGCCGATCGATGCTGTTGATGCTCACCTCAAAGCTTTCCCTACTCTTCGACTGTGATCTTGGCCATTCGCATGGAACGCACCCTCAGCACTAAAGTGAGGCATTAGCTGTGTCCTAATCTTCACTCTTCCTCTCAACGTTTCCACAGTATATTGTTCGCTTCTGTTTGTCGCCCGGCTTCAAGGCCCACACAAGTTAAAGCCTGTAGGATGTTGGTCGCAAGCCCTTTCTTGTGACACGCCAAACAGTTCCCGGGGTAGCTAATCGCACGAAGTTGCCTCCACCAAACGCCCCAACAACTGCTTGCCGTCCTCACCATTTTTGTCGACACCGGCCTGTCTACTTGCGAGAAGTCCCTTACCTTGTCCATCGGCGCTCGTTAAATAGATTGCATTACAAATACACGGTGCACACTCGCATTCGACTGGAGTAGGGTGCGCTTAAGTGCGAATAGCTCCATTTCTGACTCAGCAAGCGGCATAACTAGCCCTGTAGCAGGAAACACTCCATCGGTTGGGCTTTTTGATGTATCCACATTTGAACGCACTGCAACAACCCGAGTCATTTTGAAAGATAATTTCTCATGGTAAGCGACAGTGAATTTGAGTCAATGAATATGGGACACACTGAAGTCACTGATGGCGCTACCGCACCCAACTTATTATTTGGCCGGAATTACCTCTGAATTGGCGAAGCATTACTTAATCCTGTGGATTTGGCGGCTCATGTTTTCCACAGATTGGTGCAGGCTTAAGAGCAAGCATGAATCTGCAACATTTCGAAGTGAATAGTTGTCATTCAGTCTGCAATGACTTTTGTGTACTGCCATCAGTGCTCGAAGAAGATGGCAGCAGCAGTCAGCATTAGGGAAGACCAGGAAATCTTGGTTGGTAATGGTTTATTATCTAACCGACGCGAATTCCACCACGAGACAATCGACTACTCTCCGGGTCACAGGAAAGTTAGTTGATCCCTGCACACCATTCGCCGATCCCGGGTTATTTTAAAACTGTTAGCCAACCATTATACACCTAGAATAGTTACTAGTACATTCCACATTTAAATTGAGCAGTTGACAATGTTTTCAATGTGATTCCTAAGCTACAACGATGTCAATTCTACAGGCCTAGTCCCACTCCACATGCAGCAGATGTAATCGATTGCAATAATAGAACCTACCGGCACTAACTAGAGTCTGTGATATAGATTCACAGCATATTGCCAAAGTCTGCAATACTGACATTGTGAATTCTTTTTTTTCAAACTGAAAGCAAGTAAACTGATTGTTTGATTCTTTGATCTGAGAGAAAACTATCTTTGAAGTCTGCCGACAAAGGCGACGTCTTCCACTTGTGTGCCACAGGGTGCGGGACACTCCTTACAGGTACTTGGATTTGAGTGAATGGCAATTTATGTGGTGGAAACCACACTTCGTGAATATGGGAAATCAAATGCACTGCGTAAGTGAACAAAATTGAATTATCTCTCTTCAGATGAAAGGAAGAATTCAGTGACATGCTTTCAAGTAGACCGAAAAAATCCGAGCGACAGCGTGAGGACCCGTCAAGAGCTTGACACACTTGTGGCTTCTGCAAATGTCTAGCCGCATTGCGACGTTTGGAGTCAGAAATTTTGAAGTTATTTGCATCGTGAGAAGCTCTTTTCAGTAGCCAGTGTGCTCTTCTAAATGAACTTGTTTCAATCCTCTAATGATCCGGCAATTGCATATTGGCAGTGCCAATGGAAGTGTAACAGGCCATTCTAATTATTTACTGTCCTAATTCCGTCTTCAGTTTACACACGTTGGGCATTACGTCAAAGTAAAGGAAACAGGCGTTAAAGCTCTTAGAACCACAGAGAAGTGTCCCGGAGTTTCACCTCTCAACTTACTGAGCCACGAACGTACATCAGAAGCTAAACTCAAGCATGATCATCTAGCGATCCTATTGGTTCCAAAGAGCGCTGAATGTTGTGAGGGACAACCAAGTCAGTGTTTCGGTTGATGACAGTATCATGGTAAATAGCTTAGATTTGTTAAGGGACTAACACAAGAATAAATCGTGCAAATATGCAAACACAGCTCTGGTGATTTGTCATTCAGACCTCCCGCCTACCTCGAGTTCTCCAAGTTCAACCTAATTCCGCCATCTAAATTCACACCTCGTTCTAGTCACAAAGACCAAATGCAATAGTGATCTCAGGCATTACGAATCGACATTATGTGGGTTTGAAGGGGAAAGTGATGCAGGTTGGAGACAGTTCGAACGATATTCTCTCAACAATTAAGTACAAACCAATATAGATGGAAACATCGACTTAGGCAGCCGTTTCTACTAGTATTCCTCAACACCTCATAATGGTGCGGAAATCCACACTTGATCGGTCATTGTCTCACAAGTTAGGAACAAGTACACTGACGAGAAAGGGATTCCACCGCCCTACATTATCACCCAAGTACACAGAGGTCTGCGTGTCGTACCTTACAAAGAGGATAAAAGTGAAGGGCAAAGACAGTGGCTCGCCAGAGCGGCCTCAGCCAAAATGCGTCAATGTTCCATTCAGTTGGGAAGAAGAGTCCACAAAGTCCATCTTCCAGACCAGTTATTTATTTAGGAATATATGGTTCACGTGTAGCACTGATACCCACTCAGAACACTTCATGTGTGATCTAAAGATTCGAATTGATTTTGAATTAACCTCGGTTTTCAGAATCCATTTTCATTCATACAACAGAACAACACGAGCACTCAAATGTGAAATCGAATGTGTAACAACTTGGCTTCTTCAGATGAGAGGAAGCTTAACAGTCATTCGTGAGGTAAAACGGATAGACGCGAAACTGTCAACAAAGAACCACGCACGACAGTTCTTCTAAGACGCCCACCACCTTGTCAACCACATCAACGAATAGCAACTAGCGACGACAGAAACGCACTCTCAACGCCGTCAGCAGGTCCAATACCACATTCACCAGGGGTTGTTTACATTACGGTAGACGAATGTCTTCACCACCGTTCTCGTATACTTAAACGTTGAAATTGAAGCATACAATCAGTGACGTGAATGTATTATTGCAAAACTCTTGAACTGTTTATACAATCAACGCTTTCCTTGCTGCAATCTGATTAAATGAACAGTTCATTCACATTATCACAATCATAAAAATCCAATATACTGAAGCTGATTTCCAATAAGTCAACAACCAACGTTTTGCTAAACTAGGCAATGACGGTTTCGTAGAATGACAGATTATGAGTAATACTGCAGCCGACATGGCCCTGTCCCGGTCAGAAGTAAAAGGGCTTATCGAGGTCGACGATTTTGCGCTCACTGATGAACTGTCCGTGGGGTTCTGTTGTGCCCTCGGGCAGCGTCGCCAGGTAAAACGGCGTGTCGACACCTGCAACATGAGGAGTAACAATCAAACGCCGACCTCCATCGTCCTTTCATGGCCAGGCTAACCAAGATGTCTCTGAAAACCAGGACAATTTATGGGCCCAGCACAAAAAAGCATTCAATAGAGAAACTGCTTGCCAGCAAGGGAGTGAAACAACTTCATTATAATTCAATCTGATTTCTCTTCAAATACAATACATACCCTCTTCGATGGTCTTGTTACCACAGTAACCGGTCATGCCAGTTCGAACGTAGCCCGGACAACACTAAAACGAAATCACCATCTGGTTGGTGACAGGCAAGACGACTTGCCACTAGCCATAGCAACTAAACAACTCGGAAAAAACAATTCAGCAAAAAAACTAGCACATCTCCTTAAAACTACTCCAGATTGCTTAACTCTGTTACCAGATGATTTTTACACTTACTTATACTTTTCAGTAGAGGAGTTAGTTAAAACACAAGGTGTTGGTAAGAGAACAGCAACCGCATTCGAAAATACACGGTGCAACTGCAAGTCCAAAATTGGCAAATATCAGCTCTTTGTACTTAACTGACTTATTTAGTAAAGCAGCAGAAGCAAGGTGAGGGACGGAGCTCAGGAAATAAGAGAAAGGTTCTGCGAACTTCCAACCAAAGGTATTGATTAAAAATGACAAAAGATAAATGCATGGATCATGTTTGCAATACACTCACGTCCAGGCGAACAATTACTAGAAGCCTTACGTGGCGAGAGAAAAACGAAAGCACAACGAGGTGAGGGAACGCACACAATTGATGAGTATATGGCGGGGATCAGACCTGACTTGTTCTGCCAGAATGACCGTCGCCTTGTAAAAGCCCAGCTTAGAGATTCCGTAGGCCGAGTTTGTGAAGCCAGCCTTTCGGTGATCGCCCTTTTCAGCGTGGCTGAATACAGGAATAGGGGGAGTTGCGTATTCAGGTGTTTGGGGTCGCGGAGGACAGGGAACCCCCACCACTTAGACACGTGGTTTATTTGGATTAGTTAGCAGTGCGGCAGAAGAGACCGCCCCGCCATAGCTGATTGGCTGATAACGAAATGTCTAAACAGCTAAGGTCTGACGTGCTGGTCACTGGTTAACCAAGAACTTGTCACAAATCCCATGCTATGCGACGTCTTTAAGGAAACACCCGAAAAATCCATAATCGATCCCAGTTTGTGTGGGATCATCACAGCATGCTTAAGGCGCAGAGCCTGCACTCAGTTAACAACAAGGCGATCTCATATTCTACAATTGGCTTTTGAAGCACTGTGCATCGTATTTTTAGGGTCAAGGTCACAGAACATATCGGATAAAACGGCATCTTTATAGACTATGAAAAGTAGCTAAAGAGGCCAACCTCCACAACGGGAAGTCACGCAAAATACCAATTTTTGTTACGTGTACAATCAAAGATCATTGTTATAACGTAGAAACCGCAGTTAAGAGGCCTAGATTTTATGTTCAGACGAATAATCGCTGAATAACACAGAACGTGATGTTGTCGTAGTCGCTTGCTTTAGTTCAGATGATGGTAGCCATTTCAGAGGAGTTGGAATAACTCTGTGGCATTGTTGTGGCTCGTTTTATAGGCGTGTTTAACTACTCTTCTGTAAATTGGTGACGAGATTCCACATACCAGAATACCTGTTCCCTACTGAGTCATATAAGTCCCTTTCTGACATTGGATTTCTCCGCTACTAGGACTTGAAAATATGGGAGTGGTCTGGCTAAATGTTTGATGCCGCAATGAGTACATAATCCAAAACCACACTCACTATCACCGCTATCCGATTAGTCGCAAAACTTTCGTCGATTGAGTCAAAACAAGCAGAATAGCAAAATAGCAGAATGGCAATGACATAGGATCTTACCTCACGAACGAGGCCATGACGGCGTCCACATCGTCCAATGTCATTGGACCTCTGAACATGTCCGATATCTCCTTCTTTACACCCTGGAAAGCCCACACGAGGTCGCCCGTGCACATGTTCACCAGTCTGAAGCAGGTCAGTTTGGAGTTACATTGAGTGAAAGGCCTACCTTGATTCCTTCGCCATGAGAGGGAGGAATTCGGTGCACATTTTTACGTTACTCGTATAATTAACGTTCACGGTTACTCTTGCACGCTCTCCAAAGGATACGGAAGGATCACTCTAGGTGGAGAAAAGCATTAAGTAAGAATAAGTCCACCAAAGCAAAAATCGATCTGATTCAAAGCACGAAAGGGCTTGTTCGTGAGAGTGAGACTAGGCATGTAGTATTGACAGCGTTGTAGCTTAGGAATCACTTCGAAAGCATTACGCGTTGATTGAAATTCGAGTTATGACGGGGCACTGTCAGAGTAATGCCAGACCACCGCCACAGCTCGAAACAGGCGGTCCAGTGTCTGAGCCGACACCTTCACCTGACCCAGTGAAACATCATCGTGACACATTAACCGTGCTCAGTTTACACACCAAAGCTTTCATGTTCCTTGTTATAAAACAAATTCGTGCTTTTGCAGGCACGTTCATCGCGTGATGAAGTGACGTGCTGAGTTCACGCAGTTGTGCAAAAAACCTGGTTCGACAGCACCCGTGAGATGACGTAGAAGGTTGTAAAAAATACGAGACTTCAGCAGAGAATAAACTCTGAACAAAACCACTTCCTCCCTTGAGCAAATAACATTTGTTAAACAATTTGATTTGAAAAGAACACGGTTTTAAATCCACTTTCCGGGGAGGAACATTGACTCCGGCACATTTAACAGCCTCGGAGGCGACTAATACTTGTGGCACAGATTAATTAATCATAAAATGAGAAAAAACACCTTTTAGGATGGACTTTCTGTTTAACTAGTGAGTCAAGATATCTTCGGGTTTCCAAGTTAACTAGTTAAAATCCAGACAATCGTTTATATATATTTAGACAAAAGCCTTACGTCATACAGGATGCCGGCGTTATTAACAAGAATGTGAATTCCATCAGGGTAGTGCTCTTCAATAAACTGTGCCAGGCGCTTGCGACTCTCCTCACTGGTGATATCGAGCTGGTGGAACTTGACAAAGAGACCCTTTTCTTCTAGTGACTTAACGGCCTCAAGACCCAACTTTTCGTTCCGAGCAGTCAAGTAGATATGCCAATCCGAGGCTGGCTTAAGCTCCCGTGCAAACCGCTCGACCAATCCTTTGCCAATTCCGCGGTTGGAACCAGTGACCTATAACCAATAAGGGCCGACTGTGCTTTTAATGTAAGTTTAAGTCCACTTTAACGTTATGGTAATAAATTCGTCATAAAATCAATACTATTTCAAACATTAACTTTAGAAAAAACGGGCACACAAGTATTTCAAGACAAACTACTCAAACGATATTCAAGCAGTATACCAGTTGGAACTTGCATAAGATAGAAAGCGCGGAAACAGCTGGGGTGGAAAATACATAAGTTTAAAGTTACGTATACACAACTCTGGTTTCGTAAATTAGCTAGTGCGGGAATCAGCATTGGCCGAAGTGAGGACCCGAAATAATCGTTTTCGCATGCCCCGCAATGCAATCCTCCAGTTTAAGAACTTGCTAAATGAGGGCATTTGTGTGATTCAGATATATGAAACGCATTTCCCTCAAGTATCATAACAGTTAATTTGGCAAAACAATTCGAATTACACCACCTAAAGAGGCAGACTACATTAGAAGAGACGTTAATAATGTAACAAGTTGAGGCTAAGACGAAATGTTCTGTCCTAACCAAATTAAACGTATTTGTGCTGCCTATAGCTTTAATATGTCGTTACCGTTTTAAAATTTTCATACAGATGAGAGGACGTCTCTGATCCATCAACCATCCTTTCGAAATCATTGCGTTTCATTATCATGGCATGTTGTCTTACAAAACTGTTCATGATTTCACCGCTGACGCGGAAACTGCGGCCGATAATTCACATTCCTGAGGAATGTCAATCAATGTCCTAGCTTTATGGCTCAATAGAGCAAACTTCTAGCGTCAAGTGGCTTAGATCTGTATTGCTACGTTTGACGATATGACAAAGTTATTTTCGTAAGCCCCTGGTTACTTTGGCTAAACTACCACTACGCCAATTTAATTTATGTCAAAGAGTCTATCATAACAAAATTTAAGATAAAAGCCTCGTCCAGTAGGCAGTACCATCATGCCAACGTGCATGATTAAGGGCTAAAACACCCAAACGCCATGGGATTCGGACGGAAAATTGACATTTTGACAGTGTTTCAAGGCAGAGGATCCTCAAAACAATTGTTATTATTTTAAGAACTTATTTTACTGTTAAACCCTTCGCAGAGACAGTGAAACAAAGGCTTCCACGCGTAGACCTTATAAACATTAATCTTAACAGTTCTGATATTCGGCCTACAAGGCCCTTCAGTAGTCTGTAGTTAATATTTTGCTTAGACATGCCGTACGACTGTATTATTGACACATAAAAGTTTGGTGCTCTTTATGAAATAACACACGTCCTTACTATGAAATGTCTTTCCAGTTAACATCACATCAAACATGTCCATTGCATTTTTATCTGATCGGGCGTAGGTACAAACCCAAAGCAGAAAAACTGATAATTTTCAATGAGTATTCACCGTTTGTTTCAGATTCGAGGTAATGGCATTTAACCAGACTTGGCGGCATTCAATTCGATTTATTTAAGAAGATTCGTTAATTCTAGGCCTAACACTAAAAGGGCAGGCAGAATTACAAAAAAAGAGCATGTCCTTTAATCATAAGCATGATGCTAAGTATTGCTTTAAAAATGATTGAAATGGGCGACATACAATCGCGACCTTCATCCTTTGCAGCAAAGGCACAGACGCTGTAATTATTCGTAGTTGATGCACGCGCCATCATCTTCGTCCTTCACGATGACTAGCTACAAAATTCATCCAATTGATTGGCAAAATTGATCAGTAACGAATCATAAATAAGTCAGTACTTGGATCACTTTAACCCACACATTAAGATGCTTGATTAACTTCCTTTATGCATTTCTTACGTTGATAGTTTTCGCGAGCCTGATGGGATGACTAAACTTGGAAGGACTCTTCGCAATAATAACTCTCATATTTTTGGAGAATGGAAAACAAAAGATACAGTGTGTAAAGCACTTTAGTTGGTTAAAAACCTATTAGTATGCACAGATGCCAAAGTTTTTCTTATTACGTAATTTAAAAAGAGGTAACCAGTTTTGAAACGCTGACTGCGATAGAATTATTCGAACATGTGATGTCACACCTATTAGAACAATTACAGGGTTGTTTAGTTTCTAACTACATAGGAATGACGAAAAATAGTGAGGCAATGTATTTGCTCACAAACTAATTATACGGGACCGTAGGTCCTATGTAAGCAGATTTGTCAATAAACTGAGGTCAGAATAACACTGGGTTTCTCTAATGAAAAGCGGATTTTTTTACGCAAAGTAATGATGTTTCCCAATTGTGTTAAATGACCTATTACAAGAAATTCCTGAAGAATCGCCTTATTCAACTACGAAGTATTTATAACTACACGCTATTCTTTTTAACTTTTATGCAAGTGATTTTGGGGTTGTTTTATGCAGTTCAGATTTTTAGCGGTCATTTTACCATGGGCTGGTGTGACGCGCTATTCGGCCAATGCACGTCAGTCTAGCCTGTGGAGCGGTGTGGCCGATGATCACCATCTTGGTGCTCAGCCATTGGTCGAGGAGGAAAAGCTAGCCATGATGGCGGTGCTATATGGTCTGTAGCGTTGTGGAACACCCGATCCCTAATATAAGACTTGTACAACAAAATTGGTTTTTCTGGCCAATCACAAGCCATTATCCTTCGTTATTCGCCATCTATCCGAGTCCTCCACGCTGGCTGCGCCATTCATTATAAACTGGTTCTCGTTAATGTCTCTCTAGATGGCTGCATATCTTCCTTGCATGCCATTCGAAGGCAGATAGAGAATAGATTGGCTGAAGCCGGTGTGGTCCATGATGTTTAAGCCCTAATATGTTGTTACAGCGTAAATTTTGGTTCCATGTGGCCATGTGGGCATCGAATGGCACACCTGGAACTGGAAGCCAAACCCTTAATGAGTTGTCTGTCGTCATTATAGGATCGATAGACGGATCAATAGGAGAGCAGGACAAGCCTAAAGAGGCTATATAAATTCCATTTTTGCCCCTTTGAAGCCGAATTCGACTGTGCTAACCATCAATCTCCAATAAAGGGTATTTCTTTTCTCCTTTCACGTTTGTATTTACAGTGGGTCCAAAATCTATACCTGTCTGTAGTGATGTATAAGGATGCCAACATTGCAGATCACACCGAGCTCACCCAACTCTTGGCCTTTGGGTATTCGAATGACCCGCATTGATGACCAACGGCCAACCGGAGACAATGAGTGGAAATAACTATATAATGGGCTTCGGAACTAGTGTAGAGGACCGGGATGGATGGTGCCTGACGTACTATTCTAGCTTGTGTTGATTAATAAAGCCTTTTCTGATGTATCTGTTCGGATATTCCTCGTGTTCTCTGACATCCCGCATCCCTCCACCTTTCTCAAGTCACCTTTGTGGGCCTGACGGCCAACCTTGACCCCTTCTACATACAATTTTCCCTATTTTCACACCAACCCTTTCTCTTTGGTCTAGTTCCTCTATTTACAAACGGTTGTCTAGGATACACTAACGCATGTCGTTAGTGGGAAAAAGCTTCGATAAAGACTCAATGACCTCGCTTAAGATCTTATCTATTTGATATCAATGCACGGCTATTTGGCTTAAATGTGCATTAATTTTGTTCACTGTCCGTTGCATAGAATTCAACTCATTTAATGTCGCTGTACTAACTGTTAGGCCCACACGGGGTGTATCGATCACACAGAAAGCCACAGAAAAATTGGATTTGTGGTTCAAGAAAGACAAGTCAATCGGTATCTGAAATAGCATCTGGTCCCTACAAAAACTTTATGCGTCAAGCCAGGTTGTCAAACAAATATGCGAATGTCGACTTTGAAGTTGTTTCATTAAGCATTTTAATGCACCTGAAAACAATACAGTACTGAATTAGGTAGATGAAGCAGCATTCTGTACATAAAGTGTTAAATTTAATTTAATGCGATTGACAGTTTCAGTATTAAAAGCCAAACTGAGGTGAGTTAGAAAACGCCTTATTGTTACCAGACGACTAGGCTGAAATAACAATGACATTACAGTTTGGGATTCGATTTTTCGGTTGTGTAGTCGGTTACTGGGACAAAGGGGGCCTAATTTTGATCCGGTAGAAAAGCGTTCGCCTCAAGACTGGCTTGGGCCTTAAGTGGATCAGAGTAGGCCAATGTCTTCATCCTCTTTGTTCGGGAAATTCGCAGGGATGTGAACAAACACAAGGCAATGAAAAGAACCAAGACTATGGAAAGGATGGGCACGAAAACCGAAACCATCGATTGTCCACCTTCAGAAGCACCGGCACTTGACGACACCTGGAGTTTTCGGGCTAGTTTGAGGGGGTAATTATAGCGACAAATATGATCATCCGAACAGACTCCCGGCTCACACTTACCCATTATGATCGAGTTGTTTGACTGGGGAGGGTTGATGAAACTTTCATAACTCACGATTCCACCTTGAGATGGTGGACCAGGAAGCACTCGTAGCACACTCATATTCTCTCGCTGAGTACATTGACTGCAAATGAACTGGATTGGTCTCCCCAGGCACCCAATCAGTCGAATGCTTTTAAACGAAGGTCCAAAGGTGAGGAAGTGGTCGAACGTGGAAGCACAGCTTAGCACTAGATTCTCCAACATAGGCAGTCCAAGGAGGCTGCATGCCTCAAGAGCTAGCGGGGCCCTCCAGGCGTGGAGAGTTTTCAAATTCGGGAGACCAGCAAGGGCGAGGGCGTCAATCAGTTTTGTTTGGAGTGGAAGATTCAGCTGAAGCTTAACTACCTGACCACCAACTTGCAATTGGCTCAGACCATAGGGTTCAATTACCATCCCAAGTAATCCTGTCTCTCGGCGGATAGCTTCCAAGCCGCTAGAATCTCCAATTCGAACACTGTCCCCCAGACGGACACATAAGACAGGGTGAAACACAGATTTTGGCAAATTCTTTTTGTCTGAGGCGCAACGAAAAGTTATGACCGCCCCAGACTGACGGTAGCCACAAAAACACTTGGTCTCTAGCTGTCCTACAACAGACAACGCGGCTACTGCTATCGAGTAGATTAGAAAATGCATTGTGATGATCATCATTTCCGCATTCATGACATGACCAGTTTGGTACTCCGTGAATCTGGGTCTTTAAACAGCGTTAACACGACTCCTGTGTTTGCTGTCAGTACCAACCAATCAGGTTGACAAAACTGCCTATTCTGTGACCAACCCCATCACAGGACCAATTGGCTCCTGATGCCGTTGAATGAGGCTTTGGGGTGTGTGTCTGTTAGGATAGAACAGGAATGATTAATCATACCACTACTAGCCATGTCCCTCATGCACCTGGTCATAGAGACAGTGGTGTCAGATGTTTGGTTTCAGATATCATTCACCATTCTCACTCATTCTGTTGGTGTCAGAATGGTAACCGCGTTATCAAACTGCATCTAGATCAGAGCCAGTGTTGACAACCAAAAATATATGAGAACTTGAGGAAGTAAATGACCGCACAAATCAGATAGCATTTGAAAACATGGGTGTTCTGAATATTTAAATTAATAATTTGTCTGTCCTACAAGCCACTTTTTTTTCAAGTATTCAGGATTGTTGGCTATCCCATTTGCTTGCATTGCGCATTTCCTGAAAATGTGCTTCAACTCCCTTTGGGAAATACGGGGCTACCATTTTCTGACCTTCAAATAGCGTAGTTAAACAATTTTATTTAACAGCATATAAGCCTGTGAAAACAGGTCATTTATGAGAGATGTCCATTACTGCTCAAAAGATGATATTTACCGATGACGGCCTTTTGTATTCGCCCTCCTACCCCGTGCTCATATACGGAGTGTGGCCAATCAAATTCTAGCATTTCGGGACCGAGTTTTTCGGCCAAGATTCTAGGTGTACATTCCCCAAGTAACTTAAATTTCCTTTTTAAGCCCTCTTACTCACTCAACATGACATTTATTTCATTCACCTTTCTAATAATACTTGTTTGGTTTTAAAAAGCAGAACTAGTAAGCGCAATACTGGCCATGTGGTTTATGCAAATCATAAAAGCGACTGTTGACAGCTGACCTATTTCAAAAATGTGGTTTCGTGGTTAAATAAAGATAACAATTTGAAATGTGTCATGATTTTCCATCATTTGAATGCGATATACCATGGTAAATCAAAGTGTCAACAATTCTTCTGTAATCCTCGACGTCGTAAGCCATTTTGATAGACCACCTCTCCAAGTGCTTTATTCGATTAGGATTATTTTTCACTTGAATATGAACTTAACTGCACCGCTTTTGCCTTTGACCGTTCCCGGATACGCTAACTCCACGCAGCTGATGCAAGTGACCCGATCATAACCAACTTTGATGTTGTTCATTTGCAATCACTCATTTCTAGGATGTGCAGGCGACAACTGATTTCCTGATTTTGGGCGGGAAATTCAAAATTGTTTGATTACCCGAACGTCCATTAATTGTAAAAGTCTGTTTCCAGCACATACACCCTTTTGGAACATAAAATTTCTTTGTAACTCGTGGGAAATGCTGTTTGTTGCCATTTAAAAAAAGGACTTAAATTAGACTACGCTAGTACAACATGATTCTTCTGTTTCTTGATTTGAAAATAATTATGTATTGTCAAATTTGACAGCCGTTTTTGAATGGAATGATTCACATGCAAGCTGTAACTAGGTAGCCAAACCCTCGTTATGCTATTCCGTTAGCTATGCCTAATGCAAATATGCGGCCGGTTTTATGCTCTATTTTAACCATTCCTTTGAATATGCATTAAGAAGTAAAAATGACTTGTAGCTATCGCTAAATTAGGCAATTTTTTTATATTCCCTTACTCAAATTCCTGTTGGCGTTTTGGTGAAAAAGGCTTAGAAACTGCATAAAGTAAAGTTCTGGGTACTGGAGTTCAAATATCACCTCTGGCAGTAGGTGTTGCCAGGCAACTCTGATCTGCTAAAAATCTTAGTTTGGCATTTGGGATTTTTCGCTAGACTGGTCTTGCTAACGTGTGTATGTATAATGCTTTTGTAAATAAGGGAGTAGGCCAGTTTTATTACTTTTATCAATTAATAGTAGAACTAGCAATAGGAGACGACATTTCAGTGAATTTAAAATTATCGTAAGCAGCGCCTTTCCATCATGTTCAAAGCCGCTATTGTTGAAAGTTATAAACGTTGTGTGCACATGATGAGAGGTTAACTCTTTATTAAGGGATTTTAAATTTCGGGATCAAAAGGTTTTTTTAACATTAATTTCATGAAATGTAAGTTTTTAATGATCACGTCTTCATTAAGACCTAAATTTTATGGCTCAATCAGAAAAGCCCAGGATACAGATCCATAATGCCATAAAAATACAACTCAGACGAGGCATTTAATTTAAACCATCTTATATGTTTTTAAAAAAACACCATTGCTTAAAATCGAAACACACTATTCTGCAATTAGTTTCCCAAGATTATCGCATTCTTTAAGTAAAGTGGCTGGAGTTTTGTAAGTTGAAAGATCTTGTATTAAAAATCGATAAGCTTATTGATTAAATATATATTATACGCAAAGGAGTTAGGTCAACATGTGTTGATATTTGACGTAGTCAATAGAATTTGCCTATAATACCACGGACAACCGCAATAAAAAATTAATTTACTAAACGTTAAGCCGCGGCATTAGTATCAAATTCATGGTGTACAAAAAAAATCAAATTCTTCCATTTTAAACTGTTTAAATGCCTATTAAATTAACAATATAACCCATGACCGTGTGCTTTTTATAGTCAGATATCAGGGTGCAAACGGAACTATCAAATGACAAAAATAGCGACTTATGCAAAACGTAATCTGTAAAGTGCAACTTGGATGCTAGTGAAGTAACGTGACCATATTTCTAAAACTTAGAGTTACCAGAGTGTCTTGCGAAAGGTACGTAAAAGTCGATTTGGAAAATTTTTTGGGGTAACGCAGTTGCAATGGTACCCTTAGGTATTAAGCCATTCTAAATGTTCTTGTGCACTACTTATTCACACAATTGTCATCGAATAACTTCAAGAGTCACAGTTAGAGCGGGCAGCCATGCCAGATTATAAAAAGATTGATTACTAAATTAAACCTGAGGCCAGTGTTTCCACTTTTTAATTTGCTCATGGGAAAAGTAAACGTGCTTTTGTTGATAGGTCAAGAGGGATGATCCCTCATATTTCAAGGTAATAGCTCATTACATGGAACTTAAAACGGTCAGTTACAGAGACGGTCACTGTAAAAGCAAACGAGGTTACTATGTGGGAAGAATGAGCACATGAAACGCTCAAGTAAGATGTGCGGAAATATCTTAGACACATTGCTGTGGCACACACACACACACACACATACACAACCCCATACACGTGTGTCCGTTCACACCCCAAATAGTGGTTTGGGCCCCCTCCGAATTCGTTCTTTTAACGCGCCTTTGTGCCACCACGGTTGCGACCCAGGAAACTTTGCAACGAGGACCAACGTTGAGCACCATTAACAGCAAGGGTGCGTCGTCAGACCATAGCATGTACCTTGCTCACAAAGGATATGATGATTGTTGCAAGACACCTGAGGTTTGATCTGGTGACTAAGACACAAGCAACTTCTTTTTGTGCCAAAAAACTACTTTTCTTTCAAACGATGTTTTGTTTTTTGGTGGGACCAAAAAAGCTACTCTGACTCAGTTGCGATCCTAAAAAAACACATGCGCCGTCTACTGGGACGGTCAGTGTGAAAAAACTTTAAAATCTACAACTGCTGAAGGTATGGGAGACTTGGGGTGTAAACGAAAAGGCTGACGGTCCAGTGAGAGGTAAAAACTTAACTCACCGTGTTTCTTTCAGAAAACGAAGGGACACACACCGATTAGTAAGCGAAACGGTGTAAATTCACACGTAGATGGGACAAAAGGATCCTGGAAACTACTGTTTAATTTGCTGCTTGAAACTGCGCACAGGGGACCGTGTTTAGCAAGTGCTGGAACTTGAGTAAATTAAACAAAGGCAGATGTGAAACTGCAGCAATCAAATGCGACATCAAATTGTTAGCAAATACAACGATCATTGCAAGGCTACAAAACTTAGGTGGCCTTCATCTCATGACGATAATTACACCTAAATTAAATGTTATAGGGGTTTAGACACTCAAATAGCGACAATAAATAAATGAGATCACCAAAACCCGCAAATGAATTTTAGAAAGTCGTTGAGATATGAGAAATCGGGCAAAAAGAGTTCCAGCAACGATTAAAGATAGAAATAGGGCAAGGTAATTAGTTACCATTCTTCAATAAATACGGAATAATGTGAATTGATTTTATATCAGGAGCCAAAATTATTCTAAACTTACCATTAAATGTTAAATTAATGTAGAGTGTTCGGTGGAATACGCATTTAAAAATTGCTCCGGTGGGTAGTTCAGGAGAGCCTGCTCAAAATTCATCGTCAAGTTCAAGCGCTGTGGGAGTTTGGAGCGCTAGAATGGAACCAACCATTCACATAGAAATTTCCTGTTGCAGATTTAGTAGATCTGTTGAAGTCTACCGAACAGATGTGTTTTTGATTGGTTAAAATACAAAAGTGCTGTGGTTCGTATAGACGAAGACGGACGACATTAGAACATGGTAAGTCAAAGCGACTTTTACTATGTTCAATAGAATCTACTCGCACATTGCATACGCTACAACTGAAAACGGAGCGTGTACTTTTCCTTTGGAAATACTCTCGCTGTAAAACGCTTGCTACTTCTGTATCATTTTTGGAAGCACGAGAAATGTCCATGTGGAGGTACATCGCTGTATCCCAAGTACTTTTTTCACTAGACACTGCCTTTTGTTCGTTCAGTAGTCACAATGGAGCCAATGCTTTCGGCAAATCATTAGCTGCCTAACCCACTACAATTTAATACCTCTTCCTCAAATATGAACTATTCGCGATGGTAACTTAAACTAGCAGTTACTGAATTCTTGCTTTTCCCAAATGAAGCACGCCGAACTAGAGAATTTCGAATCTTCCATTTACCTGTTATCCGTAGTCTTCCTATTCCAGCAGCCCATTATTTAAGATGGTCCCTAGCATATGGTGGGCAGTTTTTTTGCATCTGTCGTCAGTGTTCGAAATACACAACACAAGAAGGGAAGCAAATTCTGTCAGCTTGAATTCTGACAGCTGTAGTGTCAGAGAGAGGACAGGTGCCATTAGTGAAATGCCAGAGGAGTTGTGTGGGCACGTTATTCTGATATCACGAATTCGGTTCAGTAGAGACCCGAGGAAATTCTAAAATGCAGAAATTTTGTCCAAATTAGACCCATATTATTTACTGCAAGGTGGACGACCCTTACAACCGCGAAGGCAGGGTCTTCCGAAGAAAATAAAATATTACTAGTTTCCTTAAATGGTAGGAAACTAATAAGTAGTAATAAACCAAACAATTTTCACATTTTTTAAAACAGAAACAAACTTTGAATTGTGGTTCCAAAAAAGGATGTGGATGTACTTCCATAACCGACGTTTGATATTAAAAGAACCGCATGCTAGCTTGCCAATAAAAATTCAAACAATAATGACGATGTTCAAGGAGATTCCATCCAGCGTGGTACAAATCGCTTTGACTTACCCTGTTCTAATGACGTCTAGCTTCGTCCACACCAATTACAACACTTTTGTATTTAAACCACTTCAAAGCAAGTCTCTTTACTAGTCTTTTCCATACCCATCGGTTAAGAAATAGAAAATTATATACTTATTGAACGGGTTCCGTTCAAGCCCTTCGACAGAACTTTGCCTTTTAGACGATCACACAATTAAAGGAAAGCAATATTTAATAAGCGGGACATACTGAGGAGTTTAGACCGGTTTCACTGGATCTATCCACAGATGCACTTAGTCACTGTTTATTCTTAACTATCCAGACGGCTGCGGGAATTAATGGATTGTTTAAGCATAGTTCGGTTAATGATGCTTTTTCTTGCAAATCGCAACAGACAAGGCGTCTGTTGAAGGGAGTACCTTCGATTCAGGTCTAATCGATAAACATTGACTTTCGCTTTGAGCGGTGATTAGCCCAACACACTAAGTTCTCCAACTCATCTCCACCTGCTGATGAATTGAGCCACTGCCATCATCAATACAGCACTAAGTTTTGTGCACCAGCAAATCGACTTCGCTTTCTCAAGAACAATCCATCTATCGGTAAAACCGTGTTCTTTGGATGTTCTGCCGCGCCCAAAGCAGCGACATGTTGTAGTTGCCAGGTGTTTCGTCGACTTTATCGTGTTCTGTCTCATTTCGTTGACGAGCATATTAATCTGCATTTCAAGTCTCCATTCAACTGACAATCAGGCTAGCAGTAAAGTGAATGCTTCCAATTCATTTGGCCTTAGAGGAAGTTTTGATAGCGAGTTGCGAAATCGCAAACAATTATATGATGGTTACAATGATGGCGACGATGCAGGTTTAAGAGGTAGAAATAGTAATCCGGTGATATAGAGTGGGAATGTGTCATGTGAAACGCTTGTCTATCACCCGATGGCGCGGTACCAGTGGCTGGGATGATATATGGTGCAGAGGGCAACGATAGGTGACAAGACTAACTGATGAGTCGGTGATCGCTGATTATCTCTTCAATTATTGACGGCATTTAGGGCACTTTTACCGGTCGTTTACTTGGCTGCCTGCATTCTACCGGCCAACATGAGTGCTATCTTTGCCCCCGGAAATATAGATCACACGCGACGCGCCACATACTTGGCATTTCGAACAGACGCATTTCTGAGCTAACCGACAGGTATACAAAGTGGCAGATAAACGGATGCCGTGGATTGCTGAAGGAAGGCGACATTGCACGACGCACGCACATCACCGTCTTGAGTTCGTACGACTTAACACGACTGGGATATTAGCTTCAGGCAATAAATCAATGCAATGTTGCACTCCGCCACATTGTTAAAAGTGTCGATCTGGCGATTGCAAGTAAAGTTACGGCTCACTATCATTTGGATCTATAAAACTGCTTCTAGCATTTCGGATGGACTTCAAGACTCCAGAGTAGTTGACTCCAGTTAAAGTGCCGTAAGTGTGTGTGGAGGAGCCTCGATCGATTGTTGATAAAACGGTCAAACACTTGTTGTAGTATTAGTGTCAAAGCCAACATGACTGGTTCCTGTCACGATCAAAAGACCATGAGGAGTATGACGGACAGCACCACGTTTCGTGCAGCATCAAATCGACTTTTCTTTCTCAAGAGCATTCCATCTACATATGATCCAACTACCAGTCAATTACCGGTAAAACCGTGTCCTTTGAATGTTCAGCCGTGCCTGAAGCCGCTAGATGTTCTGGTGATAGGCGTTTCGTCGACTCAACCATGCTGTGTCTCAATTCGATCAATATCTCGTTGACGAGCATATTACTCTCTATGCGCCTTTAATCTGTATATTAAATCTGCATTAAACTGACAAGCAGACCAGTTTCAGCAGAAATCCAGTTGGCGTCATAATTAGACAAGTCGCAAAACTGCAGTTTAATGCTTCTCGTGGTGATGACGAGGGTTTGGATTGGAGAATTAGAATTTATAAACAGGTGAGATGGAGTAAAGAGGTGTCATATGAAATGTTCGTCCGTCACCTGGTGGTACGGTATCAGTGTGTGGAGCGGTAAAATCAGGATGAATGGAGTGGATTTCCACTGCATATAAAACCAACCACAGGAGCACTAAGTTCATTGAGGCAAGTCGCTTGCAGGTTGTTGTTTGGTTCTGTAGTGTCATGATGATGGCGATCAATGTTTTATACTGATTGCCTCAATATCAAGTTTAGTCAACTGAATTCCATAGTGGGCTGTAGACGGTACGTCGACTTGCCACTGCATCCATCTTATAGCTACAAAGAGACTGGTTTGCCCTCGCAAAATGACGTCATGTCGTCAACAGTTTTTGCAAACTTCCTGGGAGAATTAATGCATCCAATGTGTGTTCCAAGATTGATATTCTCATCCAGAGTTTGTAACGTCAATCCTTTCATGCTATTACAAAACATTTATTGTACCCCATAGTCTGAACTCGGTTTATAAAACCTGCCAAAAATGCTTCAGCAGAAATTAAAACGACTAGGATGCCGACGAAGTAATCATATTTACAAAAATAATTGGATTATTTAGAACCCGCTAAATGCCGCTAAAGGTAGGCTGTAGTTAGGATGATTACACAAATCCTACTCGTCACAACCCTAACGGGACCGGGCTTAAACACACTACCCACTCAGTCGAAAGCAACTCAAAAATTCACCTACAATTACCACTTTGAGGACGGTCACCCCCTGGTCCCCATAATTAATGAAGACGTACGAAGGCGAGATAGCATAGACCATCCACCACTGGACCCAAAACCAAGCTAAGGTTACGTTGCCAATGACCGCCGCTTAGAATTTCAGATAATACCACGACCAATACAATTTAAGTCGCCGGTTAATACGCATTTCTAGGAGCCTACATTAGTAATAGCTATTAGGGCTAACCGTAAACTGTCTGCAAGGGAACAGTTCAGTCAGCGGCTGTTAGAAATTTTCAAATGCCTCCGATGAGAGAGGAAATGATTCACAACGCCAAGAGACAGTTCGCAATGCTCCTGTATTGTATGACCCAAAAATAACTATAATACCAGCAAGTATTTAATTCCGTCGCAATTTCTTTATTTAGGCCATGACAGCGAACTGCCGTCGAGGGCAAGAACGCATCTTACGGAGCATCTTTTCAGAGCGAACAGAACGCTCGCTTTTGGAGAGGCGACGGCGAATTGCACGCGTTTTCTTGGGACGTAGATCCTTAGGGACATAGCGTTTCTTGCGATAGATCTCTCGTTGGCGAAGCTTGGCCGATTGATTCATAACCGTGTAGATACGAGCAATTGACTTTCGGAGGACTCGGCTAATAAAAATTCATTACTCAGAAATGCACCAACTACTAAAAGGCCAGAACACTTAAAAAAGGAAACTCACATTTTCCTTAATTTGGAAGCTGCACCCCGCGTAACCCTAAACAGACGCTGGTTAGCAAGTTCGGTTTTTAGTTCAGTCAGCTGCTTCAGCAGTTCAGCCTCAGGCTTCGTCCGCAAATCGGAAGCGTGGACCTTAGACTGAAAAGGAAATACAAACACAATGCTTTTACCAATACATGTCAAAAACAAAAAAAATGGCAAAAGGAAACATGTTGTTGGGAGTTAATGCCATCCTATTAAATACGTAGTATCTAGAGAAAGGTTACGAAGGTCAAAATAACAGATAGAAACGCAGCGAGTACACTGAAAATAAACTCATTTTCACTTTGATAAACCGACGAGTTTGGATTTGCAGTTACAAGTATTAAAAAAAAAGAACTAAACGCGTTGACACCTAGTCAACATTTAGATGGAAGAATGCGAAAAACTTCGCAAAGACGCACCATGCTCACAAACGATTCGAAAGTTCCGCGAAGTGAGGTTAGTCGACATAAACTACGGTTGGAAACAGTTTCACACTAAGAAATGTGCTTACAAATAATTTTAATAACTCACTTACTTTAAAAAAGCTTCATGACAAAATTTATCATT